>CAUYQG010144932.1:0-12022 GCA_963574415.1 Tarsius wallacei | reverse complement strand
TTTGCATTCCCACCAACAGTGTAGAAGCATCTCCTTTTCTCCACATCCTCGCTGGCATCTGTTGTTTTTTGTTTTATTAATGATAGTCATTCTTACTGGAGTTAGGTGGTATCTCAATGTGGTTTTGATTTGCATTTCTCTTACAATTAGTGAGGCTGAGCACTTTTTCATGTGTCTGTAGGCTGCCTGTATATCTTTTTTTGAGAAGTGTCTATTCATGTCTTTTGCCCGTTTTTTAATGGGGCTGTTTGTTTGGAAAAAGTTTTTTTTAATGTATTTTCTCCCAAAGCCACATTGTGTAGCCTGGTGGGTGATGTCCCTGACAGTCTGAAGCAGGCTAGGTGCGTTCCTGTGGGTCTCCTACTTAGGTAAATTTGGCTGTGTCTCCTGTGGTTTGCATAACGGGAGCTGAACGGGACATTAAACAAACCACAGCAGAATGTGAACCCGGAAATCCCTGCCAGGCCCAGACTTGGGAGGTTGCCCTTGGCCACTTCCCTCTCCCCTGGACCTTGACCCCCAACGGTGGATTAGCCAGCTCGGATCAAGAGTGGGCCAAGGAGCTTCCCCCAAGCCCAGGGGCCTGGGCCTGGGCCTGGGCCCAGCCCCGCTGCCCCCAGGAGCTTCCCAGGATTATAAACCAGGGGCATAAGTCGACTGATGCAGAGAATGACCTAAAAATTGTGAACGATGCTGATCCAAGCTTTGTTGTCCACAGTCAGGGCCAGAGGCTGAGGAAGCACAGCAATGGGATTTCATAATTCCACTCCTGGTCCCTGAGCCTACAGGGCTTCAGGCAGAGGGAGGGAGGGCAGTCAGGGTTGGGAGGTGGAGACAGGCACATGCTCTGGAGCTGCTGGCTATGCTAGGGGGGACATGTCCTATTTGGAGCGTGGAAGGACAGATGCCAAGAGAGGTTGGACTTTAACTGGGGCCTCATTCTGCTGCCTCAGGCTTCGGCAGGAATTGAACTGTTTATGGGACTCTAGCAAGAAGAAGGTGACCAGGAAGAGGAGGAAACAGGAAATGAGAATGTCCTAAAGAGGTCCGAGTTGGAGGACATGGCCCAACTCTTAGAGTGACTTCCAGGCCCTGTGTCCTATGTCCAAACCTAGGTCCTAGGGAGCAGCATGCCCACTCAGACAAAGTGCTCAGACAACAGAAGGTGGCAGAGATGCACAGGATGGGCCCCCTTTTTACATGCACTGTACCCGGTACAGTTGTGGTACATGGAAGCCTCAAGTTCCCTGGAGGTATCTCAGTATCCTGGTGGCTCAGGAGAGTGGCTGAGCCTGGTAGGAAGTGGGGCCTGGGAGGACACCAGTGAGTCCAGTGGCATTCGGCCAGCAGACCCTGGTGAGAAGGGTCAGGGCCAGAAAAGAAGATAATAATCTGAAGCACCCCTAGACTGTCTATGAGACTGTGACACATACCCCACTCCCCGGACTTGCAATCGTGATCACTGGTACTCTGACAGGGAGCTGAGGGCCTACATTATTAGGGACAGGGGACAGAGCAGCTGGTAAGACCCAGGTGACATGCTGTACGGAGATTTCTCTGGCCACAAGGCAAAGGAAGAAGAAAGTGCTTTTAAAGCCAGGTAGATAAGTTATACTGGAAACTACTGAAAAACCCAAGAGTTACAGACACTTTCTGAAAGTCCCTTTATAGGCCAGGTGTGGTGGCTCATGTCTGTAATCCCAGCACTTTGAAAGTCCAAGGCGATAGGATTGCTTGAGCCCAGGAGTTCGAGTCTAGCCTGGACAACATAGCGAAATCTCATTTCTAAAAAAAAATAAAAATTAGCCAGGCGTGGTGGTGTGCACCTGTAGTCCCAGCTAATTAGGAGGCTGAGGCAGAAGGACTGCCTGAGCCCAGAGGGTCAGGGCTGTGGAGAGCCATGATCATGACACTGCACTCTAGCCTGGGTGACAGAGTAAGGCCCCAACTCAAAAAAAATAAAATAAAAGTGCATATATAGTATTTTACCTTGGATGATGAGGAAAAGAAAAACTGGAATGTTTTTTACATAAACAGCTCACTAGTGGTTAAGAGAATGAAGTCTAGAGTTCTTATTAAGTAGAAAACTTTAAAAGTTACAGAATCTCTTAGTAGCTCTGTTTTCTCATCTGTAAAACAAAGATATTTACAGTCCTTTCCTCCAAACCTCATAGAGGGGACGAAAATGAGTTAACAGATACACAACCCTCAGAATGGTACCTGGTACAGAGCTCAGCAAACACTAACAATTGTTATTATTATGACAACGATTATTAAAATTATTATTCTCACATCTGTAATTCCAGCACTTTGGGAGGCTGAAGTGGGAGGATTACTTGAGTTCAGAACCAGCCTGGGCCATATAGTGAGATCTTGTCTCTACAAAAAATTTTTTAGAAATTAGCCAAGCACGTTGGTGCGTGCCTGTTGTCCCAGCTGCTTGGGAGTCTGAGGATCACCTAAAACCAGGAGGTCCAGGCTGTGGTAAGCTGCAATCGCACCACTGCACTTCAGCCAAGGAGACAGAGTGAGACCCTGCCTCAAAAAAATGTAATTAAATAAATATTATAACAATCTCTTCTCCCTGGGAAAGAGAGGGAAAAATCATACCAGCAATATGTTGGAGGCAAGTAATAAAGAACTTTGCAACAAAGTCTTTTTTTTTTTTTTTTGGAGTTGGAGTCTCACTCTGTCACCTAGGCTAGAGTGCAGTGGCATGCTCACCTGGTGGGCTCAGGCAATCCCTCTGCCTCAGCCTTCCAAGTAGCTGGAACCAAACCCAGCTAATTTTTTTTATTTATTGTAGAGATGAGGTTTCACCAAGTTGCCCAGGCTGGTCTCAAATCCCTGGACTCAGGCAATCCTCTCATCTTGGCCTCCCAATTATTCCTGGAATTATAGGCATGAGCCACCATGCTGGGCAACAAAGTCATTTGACTAGAAAAACATGTTTGGGTGGAATTGTCTTGTTTCATGACCATCAAGTTTTGCACCCCCAGTACTTACGCTCTCACTCCCTCAACAGAGCCATGAAGGGGTTAAGCTCTTGCCCTTGGGAAGAAGAGATGTGAGATGGACAGGACAGACCAAGGACTGAGTGCCATGAAAGCCATCCAGATTAAATGGAACGAAGTGCAGATTGGTCCGGTTTCCTCTGGCTCTCAGTCCAGTGGATGTCCCCTGTTGAAATCGGCCCAATGGTCCTTTAGAGCTGATGTTCACAGTTTTTGAATAAACATAGAAACTCACCCCTTTCGGTTTTTTTGTTTGTTGGTTTTTTGTTTTTTGTTTTTGTTTTTGTTTTTTTGAGTTGGAATCTTATTCTGTCACCAGACTTGAGAGCAGCGGCAAAAATCACGGCTCACTGAAGCCTTGACCTGCTGGTCTCAGGCGATCCTTCTGCCTCAGCCTCCCAAATAGCTGAGACTACAGGTACATGCCACCATGCCTGGCTAATTTAAAAAAAATTTTTTTGTAGAGATGAAGTCTCATTATGTTGCTCACACTGTTTTTGAACTCCTGGGCTCAAGTGATCCTCCTGCCTTAACCTTCCACAGTACTGGTATTTTAAGACTGGCTGTCAGTCTTAAAATTTAAGAAACTTACGTTTGCCCTGATTTCCTCTCTCAGGATACTGACCATCAGGCCTCCCAGAAGGAACTGAAACTTACCAGATGACTGCATCCGGTCAAGGAGACACCAGACCCCTCTTCTGTCAGGACAGACCACCTCCGACCAACTCCTCTTCCTTACCTCTTCCTAGTTCCTGTTTTCCCACAGGCAGTTACATTTCTTCCCAGCTATAGAACCCCTTAATTTCAGTTGGTTGGGGAGACGGAGTTGAGATTTGTCTCCTGTCTCCTGGCTGACATCATCCGCATTATAAACTTTCTTCCCTGGCAATACTTGTCTCAGTGACTGGCTTTCTGAGAAGTGAGCAACAGGACCTTGGAGGAACCCCTGACGTCCAGCCACACAATGCTGCATGGTCCGTCAGCCACACTCTGTCCACAGGAAGCTTTGGTGCTGGCACCTTCTTTCCTGGGGTCTGGGGCCTGGGGTCTAGGAGGGTGGGGTACGAGCATAAGGCATTATTACTTCTTTATCCACAAAACTCAAATGCATAGGACTCTTTATTTTCTTCTTAAGTGCCCAGTATGAAAAATGTTCAATTTAGCCCAAAACCAAAGGGAAAAAAATTAAAAAACAATTTTCTTTTAATCCATGGGAAAGGAAAAATTGCAATACAATGTATGCCAATTGCTCAGATTACAGTCACAAAGAAGAAGGTGGGAGGATGATCAGAAAACCACTGTATCTCTTGTCATTTGGAATAAAACATATTCTCCTGCTGCCTCTCCCAGAAGGGGCATCTGAGAACTACTCAGAGGAACTGTTTTGGCCAAGACATTTTTTAACAAAAGTCAAATGGATGGCCCTTCCTCATGTTCCTCTCCTGCTTTGCCACACATCACACACAATGAAATAAAAGGCTCTTAATTTAACAATCTCCTTTTGTTCTTTCATTCCCTCAAACAGCTTCTCTCTCTGGTCAAAGGATGTAAAATCTCCCTGCGTGTTTGTTGCAGGAAAAATAGAGAGACCATGGACACCGAGGCTGTTAGAGGAAGTGGCACTTTATTACGCTGGCTAGCACAGCAGGCTCAAGAGACTAAAGCGTCCAAATAGAGCGCCCCAGAACGGAGACCTGGGGTCTTATACCCTTGTTTCGGTGAGGGAGGGGTTCATGTTGAGTGATTACATATTTCCTTTAGAATCTTACAAGGTTGTATTTAGCAAAATCAGATTTTTCAAAGAACAAATGGTTTATCAGGAACTGCCTGGTTGTAAACCGTCAACTCAGAAGAGGAGTTTGGATAAGTCTGTGAATTAGTTACTTCTTTTGCATTTCCATTGAATGGCCAGTCTTTGGCCATTTGGCCTTTTTTTAAAACAAAAACCTGCCTGGCGCCGGGTGGGGGGTCTTTTGAAGCTGCAACTTGCCTTTCAAAAGGAAATACCTCTGCTAACAACCCCCATCCTGTCGCTGGGCTAATGGGAGACATTTAGTCAGCCCAGGTGAGACCAACTGCTGCATGTGTCTCTGCGTTTATTCACTCAATCATACAAGAAATATATCTGAGCACATGCCGCATCCTGCCACATGTTAACTGGAGCTTCTGGGCGTGTAACAGAAACAGCAGCGCCAAGAATGGGATCCTGTTTGTTCCACGTCTGAAAGCCATGTCTGAAGCGGCCCCTCCCCTTTATGACCAAGGTTTGACTGTGGTTACAAAGAATCCATCCCCTCAACCCCCTGTGCAGTGCCCAGGGCCACATGAACAGAGCTGCCCACCAAGATTCCTGTTTGGACATTGCTTTCCCACAGGGGTGTACAGGCACCTTCCGTTATAACTGAACACTGTGGCTACTAACCTAAGCTGGCTCTAAAGGGACCTTGGTGCGTGTGCTGCATGAATAGAGGTCAATTGTAGCGATGCTGGTCGGGTCATGCCAGGTGTCCAGGGGGTGCTGCACAGCCCTGCAGGGGAGGCATGAGCTCCAACCTGGACAGAATCGGCTTTGTATCCTGACTCTGCCCTCTTAGAAATGAAGGATGGTAGAATATGCCACCCTAAAATACGCCATTTTGGCATAAGGCTTATTCTGAGCTAAAGGCTTTGAAAAGCAGCAGGTGTAAGAAAGGCACTCTGACCTTCCTTTTCTTCCTTTAGGAAAGAGAAGAAAGAAAGAAAAAGAAAGAAAGAAAGAAAGAAAGAAAGAAAGAAAGACAGAAAGAAAGAAACAAAGACGGAAGCAACGAAGGAAGGAAGGAAGGAAGAGAGATATAACTCCCATGTAAAAATGCCCTCCCTGTACCAGGAGGAGGGAAGACATCCTCTCACCAGCGTCAAAACCTGGGGAATGCTTTACAAACAAAGTGTGTAAAGCTAACCCCTATCATCCTGCCGAATTTCCCACCATCAATTGCCCTGCCCCAATCCCCTTTCATGTTTTCACAATTTATGACTCTTTGCCCAACCTAGTCTATAAGTGTGTGACCTCAACTGCCTCTTTTGGGTCTTCACTTTTTTTTTTTTCTTTAATGAGGGCTTCTATGTTCATGTTAAAATTACTAAATCAAATTTGTGCCAAGCACAGTGGCTCACACCTGTAATCTTTGGGAGATTGAGGCAGGAGGATATGTTGAGGCTAGGAGTTCGAGACTAGCCTAAGCAACATAGCCAGATCCCCATCTCTACAAAAAATAAAAAACTAGCTGGGTATAGTGATGCATGCCGGTAGTCCCAGCTACTTGAGAGGCTGAGGTGGGAGGATCACCTGGGCCCAGGAGGTCGAGGCTGCAGTAAGTCGTGATCCTGCCACAGCACTCCAGTCTGGGTGACAGAGTGAGACTTCGACTCAACAAAAATCTGTCTCCATCAATTTAATTTGGAGGCTCAGCCAGAGGCCCTAAAAAAAAGAAGTTCTGTATCTTCTCTACACAAACTAAAAACTGAAAAATAACTGCTCTAACTTTGGCTTACTCCTCTAAAAATTTGTGGTAATTGTTGGAGATTAGCTGCATTGCCCCTAAAAGATATATGAATGTGGCCTGATTTGGAAATATGCCCAGGTGTGGTAGCTTACGCCTGTAATCCCAGCATTCTAAGAGTCTGAGGTAGAGGGTTGCTTGAACCCAGGAGTTTGAGACCAGACTCGGCAACATAGTGAGACCTCATCTCTACAAAAAAATTAAAATGAAAACTAGCCAGGCATGGTGGTGTGCACCTGTAGCTCCAGCTAATCGGAAAGGTTGAGGCAGAAGGATCATCTGAGCCCAGGAGGTCAAGGTTTTGGTGAGCCATGATCGTGACACTGCATTCTAGCCTGGGCAACAGAGCTAGACACCAATTCAAAATTTTTTTAAAAAGGAAATATACTCATTGCAATTATAATTAATATGTAAATTAAGACAGGCCCTACTGGATTATGATTGGTTCTAAATCCAGCGCTGGGCATTCTTAGCAGAAGAGAGACTCAAGGAAGAATGCCACACGGGCACAGAGGCAGCAAGTGAAGTGACATACCCATAAACCAAAACATGAAGAGGATTGCCAACCACCATCAGGCTGGAACAGGCAGGGAAGGATCCTCCCCTAGAAGTTTCAGAGGGAACATGGCCCTGATGACACCTTGATTGGGGACTTTCTGTGAGAGAAGACACTTCTGTTGTTCTAAGCCACCCAGCCCATGGCACTTTGTTAAAGCAGCCTTGGAAAATCAACACAGTGAAACCTATGTCACAGGCTGCCTGTGGGGATTGAATTGAATGAGGTGACCATGTAAGTAAATGCTGACTCAGTGCTAGACGTCACTCCTTTTCTTTCCGCTTCCCTAGGGACTGAAAAGAGAAATCAGTTCAAGAAGGGTTTTGATAACCCCGCTGTCACCTGAGAACTTCAAGGCAAGTACTACTGAGCTTTACTTAATCTGATTTAAAATGCATGCCCCAATTATTCACTCTGAGGCTCAGAGATTTGGCATTGTGGGCTTTTCCCCTAACAGATATCAGGGGTGTTTGAACAAAGCCTTACAGGGCAGAGGCTCAGTCTGAGCTGGTGACTGGATACCTTGGTGGACCCAAATCTTGGCTGGCATGGCCTCAGGGGGTTTGGGGAGGAACAGGATCTGCTGAGTGAATTTTCCTGCTCTGTGATGGCAGAGGGACCTCAGGCCGGTCAGCTCCCAGGCCCCCAGTGAGGGGCCTGTAGGATTAAGGACACAGGCAGGGTGATGTCCAAGACCCTTCAGCCTATCACTCCAGGGGTAACATAACCTCAAGATTTGGGGATCCAGAGACCCCGATATTTGGGGATCCAAGAAGCCCAAAAGACAAGTCCCCATGGTGGTGGTACCACACAAGTTGGACTAGTTCAACAAAAACATCTCAAAGTCATATTAATGCTTGACATCCTATTCTGCTAAACCCTCTAGTCTAGTAAGAGTAACTCAGTTGCTGAAAATCATTCACTTGTTTTGCTGAAGATTAATTGCCCTGGAGGTTCTGGTCTAGTAGAAAAATCAAATGTTGGAAATGGATGAAGGAAGACACCCTTGAGGGAAGCCTCCAAGCCCTTTCTCTGTAGGCACAGCGTATAACCCCATGTTCTAGAAGGCGAGGAACAGAAATCTAGTGGCGTATGCCCACAGCACTTGGGAGGCTAAGGCAGGAGGATTGCTTGGGCCCATAGACTTAGGCTGGAGTCCCAGGGCAAGAGCACCTATGATGGGTTGAGTTGTGTCCCCCCAAATTTCATATGTTGAAGTCCTAACCCCCAGTACCTGAGAATGTGATAGGATCTTGAGAGAGGCAAGCACATTAAGGTGCTGTTATTAGGGTGGACCCTAATCTAGGATGACTGTGGCCTTATCAAAAGGGGAAATTCAAACACAGAGTCAGACATGCACACGGGCCGACACCATGTGAAGATGAAGGCAGTGATAAGGGCAATGCTTCTACAAGCCAAGGAATGCCGAAGGTTGCTAGCAACCACCAGGTATGGGAGAGAGGCCTGGGACGGCCTGTCCCTCTCAGTCCTGGAAGGAACCCATGCTGTGACACCTTCATCAAAGACCTCCAGCCTCCATATCCGCAAGACATAAACTCCTGTTATACTGGGAAAGGAATGAAGCGCCATCCCCCAACCATGGTGGGCACTGAGAGTGCAAAGCAGGGCCACACTGGGGACAACCTTGCTTCTGCGGTGACAGGAAGGCCATGCTGCAGCTCTGCAGACCGGGGTAGTGCCTGGGCAGTGACCCACCAGCTTCGTAACACACACCCCAGAAGGAATAGGATGCGGTAACAGCCTCTCTGGCTGGTTCCAGCAAGAGCCACAGCTGCACGGGCCTCATAGGCACAGCTGCCACTTTCAGGAGTTAGCGACAATCAAAGAAATCGACAGGATAGGAGATCAGGAGGTGGAAACACCTGCTGGGCTCAGACCCAGGTCCTGCCACCCACTGGGCAAGTAAACCTGGCACTGCCACCTTCCCTGTGCCCATGACCTTGATCCCAGCCACAGGACTAGTGGGAACTGTGTTGTATCTGAAGCACCTGGCCAATACTTTGAGAAAGTTGTGCATAGGAGAAACCCCGTGCGGAAACCATGTGAACTGTGTTGCAGGAACCTGGGATGGAAAGGGGACCACTCTGTCCAAAAGGAGGCGCTGAAGGAGATGGGGGAGGTGGTGTTTCAGGGAGACACTGAGATTCTGTAGCTGCTGCGGGCCTGGGAAATACAGGTCACACTGCAAGCAAAGAAGGAGGAGCTCCCTGTGGAAATCTTTGCTTGCATTCTGCAGCACTATTTGTGCACGAGCCTCACCATTGTGCAATTATAGGACATTCAAAAGAGTCATCTGCGTTATCCTCCACCCTCCGTTTTAAAAGGAAAGCATCCAACTTATTTGAAAATGTGAAACATATCCAAGTATAAAAGGTTCTTGTGAATGCAAATTACTATATCAGGGAAGACCAGGCGTGGTGGCTCACAAATGTAATCCCAGCACTTTTGGAGGCCAAGACGAGAGGACTGACCCCAGGAGTTTGAGACCAGCCTGGGCAACATAGTGAGACCTCGTCTCTACAATAAATAAATAAATTAGTTGGGCATGGTGGCACATGCCTGTAGGCTGGGACAGAAAGATTGCCTGGTCCCAGCAAATTAAGGCTGCAGTAGTAGTAGTGATTGTACCACTGCACTCCAGGTGACAGAGTGAGATTTGACTCAAAATAATATTAATAACAAGTATTATTATTATATATACATATATATGGGAAAAACTCTAGTTTGTTATTATTGAACAATTAAATAGCATAAAGTGGTAAAGTGGTGGTGTAAGGCTCCCATAAAGAAAAACTAAGCCATTAAACACAGAGCCATGAGAGTCATGCACTGTTTAGTCACTGAAATTTTGGGTGACAGACACATTCCTCAGTAGGGGACTTCAACTTTATGAGTTTCATACACTGCTAAGAGGAAAGAGTTGTTTTAAGTCAAGTTTTTATAAAAGAAAAAAGAATAATACCAAAATAAGTTGGCGTTTCAGCTCTCTTTGACCTTTTACATAATTTAGTGAAAGTATTACAGTCTGAAAAGAAAGTTTGCATGAATCCACATACCAGGATAAATTCAAGTACCTTCTGAGACTTTCTAAAAGTAAGCTAAGATAAGCTTTATGTCTTTTCCCCGTATGTTCGTGGAACGTAATCAACTCACCTTAAGATGTAATTAAATAGTTGATAGGTGTACAAACATATGTTTTTAAAATATTTCTAAACGAAGAAGGATGTCAGCACACTAAGATATGTGTGGCAGAAGGGTAGCATCACAGAATCCAGAGAAAAGACAGAAGGTGAGAATTGGTTAGTTAGTATTGAATGTACACCCTCACGGGAAGACACACTTGAGTATTGCAGGTGGAGGCACGAGGGTTATCAGAAGATGTCCTGGGGTGGAGAGGGGATGGGGAAAAGTACATCTGCCCCCTCTCAGAGAACCCAGACCCCTTCCCACTGACATCCGTTCACCTTCTTATTGCTAATTTAGTTTCTTGGGTCAAACACAGCAGATAGGCATGTCTGAATGCAGTGCTGTAATACACTGATGTAGTACCTAGCAAGTTAACCTTGCATAAGTCAGGCATTTTTAGCTTCAAGTGTCAGAAACCCAACTTGAGTAATCATAGGCATAAAAGAAATTTCACAGCCTGTAGAATCTTAAAAAAAAAAAAAAGAAAATGAATTGAACAGAAAAACGTAAGAAAGTCATGGACACAGCTGGCCTTCAAGGATAGCTAGGACCAAGCCTTGACCCCAGCAGGAATCTTCTCTCCGCACGTCAGCTCCATGGGCTCTCGGTGCAGCTGGCTTCCTGGGCCAGAAGCAAGGCTCCAAAGCTCTGGCCTCACATCCTGTGTGGTCAGGGACAGGATCTTCCTCAGTTTTACTTCAGAAAGTTCAAGAAGATGCCACCCTGGTTGTGGTCTGGAAGGTGGACTCAAGCAGAAGCCCAGCAGTCCCACCAAAGCCATGGTTAGGATCAGGAGTGACAGGGGAGGAAGGGTCATTCCCAAAATAAGCGGCAAGTTTTGGGGTGAGGGCAGGAGAGGAAGAAGTTTTGGGGTGAGGGCAGGAGAGGAAGAGGAAGCTTCTAGCCAAACAACACAATAGACGTCTATCACGTTGATGTTCAGGCAGCATGAGTTATTTCCCCAAAAAATAGCTCCCAAGAAGTGTCCAAGAAGCCAATTAGTGATGTTACAGGCCTTAAATACTAAAAATGTAGACTCTGTATAATGATAAAACGGCCAGGGAACAATATCCCACCACCAAATCTGTCTCAAAATACCTTAGAGCCAGCCGGGCTCGGTGGCTCAGCCTGTAATCCCACGCCTTGGGAGGCTGAGGTGAGTGGATTGCCTGAGCCCGCGGGTTCGAGACCCACCTGGGCAACTTGGCGAGACCTCATCTCTACAATAAATCAAAAAATTAGCCGGGCTTGTTAGCGCTCTCCTGTAGTTCCAGCTACTTGGAAGGCTGAGGCGGAAGGATCCCGGAGCCCAGCAGGTCGAGGCTGCGATGGCTGGGAGCGGTCACTGCACTCCAGTCTGGGCAATGGAGTGAGACTCCAACTCAAAAAAATAAAAAATAAAATAAAATAAATAAAAAATTTTTTTAAATTCCTTAGAGCCTTACCTGTCATATTATTACCAAGATAGGGTCATGTTCTTTCAATTTCCCTTCAGCACCAAAAGAATGAGAAGCTCATTTGCATTCAGTAATCAAATGACAAGTAAGCAAGCCAATTTGGGGGTATATATAGAGAGATATAAATATTTTTCTTTCTTTTTTTTTGAGTTGGAGTCTCACTCCATTGCCCAGACTGGAGTGCAGTGACCGCTCCCAGCCATCGCAGCCTCGACCTGCTGGGCTCCGGGATCCTTCCGCCTCAGC
>CAUYQG010144930.1:0-11214 GCA_963574415.1 Tarsius wallacei | reverse complement strand
AAAAAAAAAAAAAAAGGATTCAGGTCGAACCCTTACACATATGTTGACACACACCTTAAACTATAAAAAATGAATATAAAAAAATTCTAGAAGAACAAAAGAGCAAAATCCAGCAACAAAATCAAAAGATGAACACTCAGTCATTCACCATATATATATAAACAGAAAACAACAAATAAAAGAAGAAAGAAAAAAAGAAAAAGAAAAAACAATTTTGGCGGGAGGATGCAAATCAAACCCTCACATACACATTTATGCACAAAGGAAAAATATTTTAAAAATAGATGAACTAGCAAAAAAACACTCAAAAATTTTTTAAAAATTAAAAAATAATTGAAAATTTAAAAAGCACACACACACACAAAAAATTTCCCCTCTTGTTTTATGCTCTGATTGTTCCTCTAATCAAGCCTTTCCTGCAAAGCCACCTCTTTCACTGTCTCCTCAGGGAAGGAAGCAGGGAAGGAGGAGGAACAGTGGAGGTGGTGGGGCTGCAATCCTCCCCTTCTACTCTGGTGTGGTCAGGGAGATTTCCTCCTGTGGGGAGGTACGGGATTGTCTCTTCCCCGGGTATGTACTCTCACTGGGGGTGCCCTGGCCAGGACTATCTTGCAATGGAGTTCTCCTGTTGTGACTGAGGTCCAGGCTCTGCCTCGGTTTGTCCCTCTCAGTTGTGGCCCAGCTGTGTGAGTCTGCCATTCAGAGGATTGCTGGGGAGGAGGGGGTTTGGGTCAGCCCTGGACTCACCACTGATCTCTTTGGAGTTCTTCCTGCTCCTTTTCTGGCCACACTCATTGTCCCATGGATGGATCAGGGTAGGGGGATGGGGCACCTGGAACTCAGCACTGTCAGGTCCCTCTGAAGTTTGTGCTCTCAGGATATTCCCTCTGGGTGACCATCAGTCCCTGAGTAGTTGATCTGCCAGTCAGAGAGATCGGCTCTGTTGCTCTGTGTTGAGCAAGTCGGAGCACTTTCCTGCCCTGCCTTCCAGATGATGGTGGGGTGCCTCTCTTGTCCTCTTCCGTGGGAACTTGCCTCTACACCCTGTGCATCCCCTGCCAGAGCCCTGCCATGTGCTAAAGTGGTGAGGGCAAAGCCAGGAGCTGGCAGTCTCTCTCCTGCTTCAATGGTGAGGGAGAGCCTGGGGAGATAGTTTCTCCCTGCTACTTTTTTGAAGGAAAACTTCTGTCCGTTTAAAAAAAAACAATGGCGCTTGGCTTCTGTGACCTGGGAAGAGCCAGGGATGAAGTAGCGAGGCTGCAGCACCAGCCCTTGCACCAGGGTCTGGCCACCCTCTTACTAGCCCCACTTAGTCTCTCCCAGCAATTTCTTCCCAGGGAGGGTTTGTTGATTAAAAAAAAAAAAAAGGAAAGAAAAAGAAAATGGCGCTCGGCTTCTGTGTCCTGGGAATCCCTAGGGTCCAAGCCCAGCCGCTGTGACACTAGTCACTACACCAGGAGAGCCCTGGCCGCTACCTCCCTAGCCCTCACTCAGTCAGCCACTCACACGCCCACTTGCTCACCAGCACATACACAAACTTTTCCATACACTCACTCACTCACACGGGAACTCGCATAGTCCCACTGACTTGGCCACCATCTTCCCGATCTGTTTGTGTATCGTTCTTTGGAGCAGTGTGAGCTGTCCCAGCTACCCGATGCCTCCCCCAGTTTCTGATCTTGTGATAATGATGTTTTTGAAGAGTCCAGGCCAGTTTTGCAGAATCCTACTCAATCTAGGTTTATTTCTTTACTCGTGATTAGATTCAGGTTAAATATTTTTAATAGACGACCTATCTGGTGATGTGTCTTCACTGCATCACATTTGGAGATACATGATTACAGTTTGTTCCATTGTGGATGATGTTTGATCACTTGATTAAGCATAATGCTTAGTGTATTTCTCTATTTTCAAGACTTTTTCCTCTTTATAATTAGTAGTCTATGTGGCAATACTGAATATCCCATTCTCCCCAAATTTTTCACCCAATGGTTGTAGTGCTCATTGATGATTTTTGCTTCAGTTATTACATTAGTGACTGTAAAAAGGTAAATGTTCTAATTCTTTTATTTTCTTCTACATTTATTAGTTGTCATTTTTCTATTAAGGACATTTCCTTCTTGCTCTATTTCTCTTTTTTTTTTCATTATTGTTATGGACTCAGATTTTTCTTTTTTTATTTCATTGGTTGTACATTTTTTTTTTTTTTTTTTGAATTGGAGTCTCACTCTGTCGCCCAGGCTGGAGTGCAGTAGCACGCTCACAGCCACCCCAGGGTTGACCCGCTGGGCTCCAATGATCCTTCTGCCTCAGCCTTCTGAGTAGCTGGAACTACAGGTGTGCGCTACCACTCCCAGCTACTTTTTTTGATTTTTATTGTAGAGATGAGGTCTCGCCAAGTTGCCCAGGCTGTTCTCGAACATGTGGGCTCAGGCAGTCTGCTCACCTCAGCCTTTCAAAGTGCTGGGATTATAGGCTAAGCCACTGCACCCGGATGGTTATACATTGTTGTCATTATTCATATTGATGCTCAAATGTTTTAAAATCTGACCAGTGAGAGCCTGTTTAGACTGGCTCCTGTGTCTCTTTAATACATATTATCGACCTAAAGGAATAGAAAAAACAGGGGCAAAATTAGTATAAGTAGAAAGTTTATTTGGGCCAGGTTTGAGGACTGCAAACTGGAAGCATAGATTCAAGTTGCCCTGAATATATGCTCCAATTAGCAGCAGTTACAAGTGGGTTTTTAAAGGAAAAGAAGACTTTGAGAGGCAGAGGGAAGAAGATTGCCTGAGCCCACGGGTTTGAGACCAGCCTGGGAAACTTGGTGAGACCTCGTCTCTACAATAAATCAAAAAATTAGCTGGGCATGGTGGCGCACACCTGTAGTTTCTTGGAAGGCTGAAGTGGGAGGAATGCCTGAGCCCAGCAGGTCGAGGCAGTGGTGGCTGTGAACGTGCCACTGCACTGCAGCCTGGGTAACAGGGTGAGACTCCAACTCAAAAAAAAAAAAGAAAGAAAAGAAAAGAAGAGGCAGTTTCTAAGTTGTTACACTTACATTAAAATAACACAAGTTATTAATTGGCTATGCATTCTTCTTTATATCACAAATTCCAGGAACATGAAGACAATGGGTAAGGAATAAAATACCTTTAAAAAATTGTCTCTCAAGAAGGAGGGGCACTGGGGCACAACTGAAGTTCCATACTCTTCTCTGTGAACCAGATAAAAGTTTGCAAATCCATCATACAGCAGACTTATTTTTCTTTTCTCAGTCTTCATCTGTTATTGAGCATTTTCTTATTGTTACAACAAGACTTTTTTGCTATTTGCTTTGTATCTTCCGTGCTGCAGTCTTGGAATCAGAACAGGTATTTCTTTAAAAGTCTTGTTATTTTTAGTGAGGAGTGTCATTAGAAATCAAAATCAGTGTGCTGGGGTTGCTCCTTTCTGTTGGTGTTTCATTGCCCCTAGACTCTTTGAGTGGATAGAACTAGAGACTACACACACACACACACACACACACACACACACACACACACACACACACAACTCTTCTTTTTGTTTGAGTCTGGGTCTCACTGTGTTGAGACTAACACACACACACACACACACACACACACAACTCTTTTTGTTTGAGTCTGGGTCTCACTGTGTTGTCCAGGCTGGAGTGCAGTGACAGGCTCATGGCTCACTGCAGCCTCGACCTCCTGGGCTCAGGCAATTCTTTCACCTCAGCTTCCCAAGTAGCTGGGACTACAGGCATATGCCACCACAGCCAGCTTATTTTCTTTTTATTTTAGTAGAGATGAGATCTTGCTATGTTGCCCAGGCTGGACATGCGTATATATCTTTAAACATGAATTTATGGAACTAATTCTAATTCCTAACCTCCAATGTTCTTTTGATTTTTTGATTATTATTTAATGTTATTCCATTGTATACTTGTATCTCTTCTCCATAGTTAGATGACTGGTTCCTTAAAAGTCTCAATATATTTTTACTTGTTTGATCTGTAACAATGAAATTGCTGCGTCATTATCATTGCTAGCACCAAACCTACCAAGTAAAGTTAAAGATTTCTTTGCATTTCTTTTTTCCATAGAATATTGTTTATAATTAATGTATCATCTAATGTAAGTACTTCATGGGCACTTAAGACAATTTACTGTAAGTAATTAAACATTTTAGATAGAAAACCCTCTACCTACTTCATTTTTAAAAATTATTTAATCTAGTAGACCCTATAAACTGAAAAATTGACTGAGGCGTTATGTCAGTTGATTTTGAGGTTTATTTTCTCAAGGTTTAGGATATGCCAGGGAAAAAGAAACACAAATCACAACAGTATTTGTGATTTTTGCTGTTTTTGGTGACTTCCGTATTAAAAGGGGAAAGAGTGGGCAGGAGGGAAGGAGGGAAAAAAAATATGGGTGGAGGGGAGGTAGTGAGGCAAAGGTTTACCTTCTTGTAAAGGCTTTAATTAACATTCAGTGAATTTACATCATACATGTGAAAGGAGGAGGTAGAGGAATAGTCAGTTCTGTGTTCAGTAAATCTACATTTCACAAAGGATGAAATAATAGTGTAGAAAGAGGAAGAAGTCAATTACCCATTTGTCTGGGAATAGGCAGAGGGATGATTTCTAGTCTTGTCCTTGTTTTATTCCTATAAAGGTAAGCTGTTACTTTACGTTGTCAAGGTGAGCACCAAGAGACCTCTGTTTTTAGGGTTTGTCCATAGGGTGGATATGTATTCTGAAAGATTTTGAGGCCCACAAGGTATTTCCTTGCAAGCAATTTGTGAGGGAGGTCACCTGAAGAGATGTGGCCTTCCATCATTGCAGCTATCTATTTCAGAACAAAAGGAAGGCAGATTTTTTGTGTGTGACTCATTTCCCAAGCTTACCTTTCCCTTTGGCATAGTGAGTCTGCAGTCCCCATATACTGTTTGTTTTTTTTTTGAGTTGGAGTCTCACTGTCGCCCAGACTGGAGTGCAGTGGCCGCTCCTGGCCACCGCAGCCTCGACCTGCTGGGCTCCGGCGATCCTTCCACTCAGCCTTCCGAGTAGCTGGAACTACAGGCACGCGCTACCATGCACGACTAATTTTTGATTTATTGTAGAGATAAGGTCTCGCCAAGTTGCCCAGGTGGGTCTCGAACCGGCAGGCTCAAGCAATCCACTCACCTCAGCCTCCCAAAGGCATGGGATTACAGGCTGAGCCACCGAGCCCGGCTTGTTTTTTTTTTTTTGTCATATTCCACAGATTTTTATTGTGATGTAACATTATTTGATAATTTTAAGTTAATCTTATTTCTGTATAGTAGTTGCAAGTCTCCTGAGGAATTCTGCTATTGTGATATTATATACAGAGGGAGCCAAAAAATGTATACACATTTTAAAAAGGGAAAGGCTGTATTAATATTGCAATATTCAAAATATAGCTACAACAAAAGATGAATATAAGTCACATTTGACTTCTGGAATTACAAGAGGTGCTCAAAGTCGTTACCATCAGTGTCCAGACACTTCTGATTACGGTGAACTAAAAGTAATGCATAGGTAACTTATCTTAAAATGTGTATACTTTTTTTTTTCACGCCCCCAGTACATATCAGATTACTGAAGTGATTGCTTTGGGGGCAGACTTTCATTTTATATATATAGTAGTTGTTGTTGTCCCTGGTTCCTGGTTCACAACTCCTATAAACCTTGTAGTTTTCTTTTTTTTTTTTTTGAGTTGGAGTCTCACTCTTGTTGCCCAGGCTGGAGTGCAGTGGCAGACTCATGACCACCGCAGCCTCCACCTGCTTGGGCTTAGGTGATCCTTCTGCCTTCCCTTCCAAGTAGCTGGAACTATAGACAGACGCACGCCACCAATCCCAGCTAGTTTTTGGAATTTATTGTGGAGACGAGGTCTTACCAAGTTGCCCAGGCTGTTCTCAAACTCCCAGGCTCAGGCAGTTCTCTCGCCTTGGCCTCCCAAAGTGCTATCATTACAGGCTGAGCCACCACACCCGGCCAACCTTGCAGTTTTCTAAGTGACTAGAGGAATAACAATATTTTCTGTTAAAATATTTGTTCCCTTACACAGCTCTGGAACAGTTACAGCGGGATAAGAGTGAAAGGCAGTTATTATAACAAGCCCCTTTCAACCACACCTGGGCTTATGTTAATGAAGTGATTTTTGGAAAGTCCCCAGATAACCACTGGGTGGGAGATTGGTTGTCAGGAGAACCAACCCAATATTCAGAGGGTTGAAATTCTTAGCCCTATTCCTCACCCCTGGGGGGAGGGTCTGAAGGTTGAGCTTGTCACCAGTGGCCAATGATTTAATCAGTCCTGTCCACTTCATGAAGCCTTACTAAAAACTCAACTCAAGGGGGCTTCCAGGAGGGTGAGCAAGAGCACATCCAGGTGCTGGTAATATGGTGCATTCCAACTTCACCCTTTTATTACACCTTGACCTATGTAACTGCATCTGGCTGTTATTCTCTATCATTTACAGTGTCCTTTATAATTTAGTAAATATGTTTCCCTTTTTTTCTGTGAGCTATTCTTGCAAATTAATCAAACTAAAGGAAGGTGTCATGGGAACCTTGAATTTTAGCTCATCTGTCAGAGGCACAGGTAGAACACCCTGGGACTTGTGATTGATATCAGAAGTGAGGGACTGTCTTGGGGACTGAGCCCTCAACCAGTGGGATCTGGCATTATCTCTAGGTAGATAGAGTCAGAGTTGAATTGAATTAGTGGACACTCAACTGGTGTTCGCTGAAGAATTGCTTGCTTGATGTATGGGGGAAAAATTCCATATTTCTGGTGAAGCATGTTGTGAGCGTATAGTGTGAAAAACTGGTTTGTTTATTCCTATATTCTCAGAGCTATAAAATAGCTTATCCTGTACGGTCAAGCTATGTTTCAAATTATCTCATTTAAATTTCCTTTTTTTTGAGTCGGAGTCTCACTTTGTCACCTGCTGGGCATAGGTGATCCTTCTTCCTCAGCCTTACAAGTAGTTGAAACTACAGGCGCATGCCACCACGCCTGGCTAAATTTTTGATTTATTGTAGAGACGAGTTCTCACCAAGTTGCCTAGACTGGTCTCGAACCCCTGGACTCAGGCATTCCTCTCGTCTCAGCCTTCCAAGTAGCTGGAACCACAGACACACACCAACACACCCAGTAAATTTGTTATGAATTGTATAGACACCGTGTTACTCAGGCCAGTCTTGAACTGCTGAGCTCAGGCAATCCTCTCGCCTTAGCCTACCAAAGTGCTGGGATTACAGGCATGAGCCACTGCTCCCAGCTATTATTTGCTCTTTAATCAATGAGTTAATTTTGTCCTGAGCTTCCTGGCAGTCTTATTAAAAGGAAATAATCAGTTGTATGACTTCCATTGCTCAAGAAAACAAAGTTTCCTTTGCATTGAATTACAGGAGGAATTTTACTTTTTAAAATTTTTTTATTTTTATATATTTAAAGGGGTAAAGTACAGATTTCCTACATGCATATGTTACTGTAGAAGTAATTTTATTGTGGAAATCATATTTTAAGAACAGATATACAGGCCGGGCGTGGTGACTCAGCCTCATCTCTACAATAAATTACAAAATCTAGCTGGACTTGGTGGTATGTGTCTCAGCTACTTGGTAGGCTGAGGTGGAAGGATCCCCTAAACCCAGCAGGTCAAGGCTACAGTGGCTGTGAGTGTGTCACTGCACTCCAGCCTGGGCGACAAGAGTGAGACTCCAACTAAAAAAAAAACAACAGATATTCAAATATTTCTTAAATGATTATTTTATTGCTGTTAAATATATAAAATTTAAATCGTATCTTTAAAAAAGTTTTAGGTGGTTTGATGATCTTTGAGGATTTCAATTTAGGAACTTTAAGGAAATTGGTAGTTAATGCGCCCCTTAGACTCTCAGATATACATAACTTTGTATGCTGGCAGCACCATAGCTCAAGAGGCCTGTTTGAAACTTGATTGTTAGTGAGATAAAAATTTTAGTTGTTTCAAATGGACAGTATGTTCTTTGGTTCTATTCTCTGAGTAGTTAAATGTAAATGTTTTGTGGTATTCATTAAAGACAGATTCAGATACTTTTTGTGGTTCTGTAGCATGCTAAGAACTAGGGAGATCAAAGAAATCACACACTATTTTTATATCTTACAATAGCTTATATTCTTGTCTAAGCTTATTAGAAAATTGTACAAATACAAAAAAACTTGAAGGTACATTGAGAACATTCTCTTCTGTCAACATTAAATTACTTTGTTTGCATGATACTAAATTGTGCAAACCAGGAAATTTTATATTTGAACTAGTTCTAATCACTAATAAAAATCCTTAAGAGTATAGTTGGTTTTGCTGCTCGTTCTAATTTTATAATTATAGTATCCCCTAATATCGATTAACTTTGACTTTCTGGATTGACTTATGAATTATAGACTAGGAATGCTCCATATGAATAACCTGTTTTTTTTCTTTGGCCTCCAACGGGACTTTAAAACAAAGAAATCAGGATATATCATTTAATCTACCTCTGGGGAAGAGTGGTATTCCCTAATCCCAGGGACAACCTTTATCATCATTGTCTTTTTAACCAAAGTCCCTGCTGCTAAAAGTAAGCAATTTCTCTTGGTTTGTTCTAGTGAAAATATGACATACTAGCATGATTATAGAAATGACACTCTCGTTTTTTCCCCACCCCCCGAAGACTTTTTCTTTTTCAGTACAATTTTAATCATTGTTACTAACCCAAGTTGATTTTAGATTCTATTACTGAAAAAGCCTCAATTTTGCCATTTATCGAGGTGTTAATTGAAATATTAATATATTTAGAGCAGAAATGTCGTTTTTTAGGGAATCTAGAGCAACAGCAAAGCTGAGGTCAAACTGCCATAAGGATGGACACCAAGGAAGCTGTGTTTGGGACAAAAAGAAATCAAGATAAGGTAGATGCAAAGTAGAGAAAAGAACTGGACCCTGGGGGGAGGGGGTGGTAGGTGGGAGTGGGTTGTCTGCTTCTAAGGGCAAAGAATAGTTAGATTTCTGAAGAGGAAGCCATGAAAGTCTTAAAGGAAATATTGAGAATTTGGGCTTAAATAATATCTTCCCTTTGAATATACATGTTTTAGCTTTTAGCTCACAGAGTACTTTAAACAGAGGTTAGGTGTTCTGATGGGGTGGGTTAATATTCTGGGCTAGTATTTCCTTGCTGGATAGTTGTGGAAGACACTGTTGGTTTTAGCTGATAAAACTATTGCAAAAACCCAACTTTAGCACTAATGCCTGTAATTACTTGGAAGTTGAAAGGGAATCTCCAGTTGAAGCATTAAACTGACAAAATCAGTACAGAAAATTTAATTTTCCTTTTATCCTTATGTTACAAAGATTGTGTTTCTTTTCATAGCAACATGAACCGTGAAGACCGGAATGTGCTGCGTATGAAAGAACGGGAAAGGCGGAATCAGGAAATTCAGCAGGGCGAAGACGCCTTCCCACCTAGCTCTCCTCTCTTTGCTGAACCATACAAAGTGGTAAGTTGTCCTTTGAATGTTTTCCTTTCCCATTAGCATACACTTTTGCTAATGTTTTAAACTTGAATTTTTATATTAGAAAATAGTTATTATGACTACCACCTAACATTTTATGCTGTCCTCTAAATAGAGTATGCTTTTTTAGAGTTAAACTTTTCTTTGGAGTATACTAAGCATATGGAAAAGTACACAGAATAAATAGTATGGCATGAGGAATTTCCACAATATAAACAACCATATAATCAGTACTCAGATCAAGAAATAGAGTATTACTAGCACCCTAGAAATCCTTTTCCAATCCCCCTCTCACTGCTGTCCTGTACTCTTAAAAATGTGATCTGAATTGGCTCAAACATTTGTCTGTCTACTTGTAGCTGTACTACTAACCGTAGGTAGACATTTCACGTTTCTGAGCCTTGAATTGAATTAAAATTTTGTGACTCAGTTTGCATTGTCTGTTGCTTTCTAGGTGTCCTTTCATATAATGTTAATCAAAGATGAATATTTCATAAATTTTTGTTTCTCATTGTTTCTTGCCATTTGTTACTTAGTTTACTAAGTTTCAGAGACTATAAGTATGTTTGAATAAATGTATCTTCAGTATCAATCTGATTCTTGTTGTCATAGACAGTTGAGTATAACTTATTTCATTAGATTTTTGTTTCTGCTTTTACCTGTAACATTGAATTATAAGGAATACAGTGTTTTCGTAGACAGCCAAAATATGAGTGTTGGGGCTAATTTGCTAGCCTAGAACTTAAGTACATAAGGGCAGATTACTTTTCTGTTCTTCAAAAGATTTTTGCTGCTGCTCCAGTATGCTTATTAGTGAAATTTGAATTTTTTTTCCTTCCTGGAATTTATTGCATATACTTTTCAATCTCCTGTAGAATATTTGTTTCTCTCTCTCTCTCTCTCTCTCTCTCTCTCTCTCTCCTCTCTCTCTCTCTTTTCTTTTTCTTTTCATTTTTTTTTTTTCATTTTTTTATTTTTTTGAGTTGGAGTCTCACTCCGTCGCCCAGACTGGAGTGCAGTGGCTGCTCCCGGCCACCGCAGCCTCGACCTGCTGGGCTCCGGCGATCCTTCCGCCTCAGCCTTCCGGGTAGCCGGAACTACAGGCGCGCGCTATCACACCCGGCTGGTTTTTTGATTTATTGTAAAGATGAGGTCTTGCCTAGTTACCTAAGCGGGTCTCGAACTGGCATTCCACTCACCTCAGCCTCCCAAGGCGCGGGATTACAGGCTGAGCCACCGAGCCCGGCTTATTTTTTTTTTTTTTCAGTCCGAGTCTTACTCTGTTTCCCATGCTGTATGTGGTAGGCACACTCAAGGCTACTGCAGCCTCAACCTGCTGGGTTCAGGCAATCCTTCCACTTCAGCCTTCCAAGTAACTGGAACCACAGGCATGTACCTTCACACCTGGCTAATGTTTTGATTTATTGTAGAAACAAGGTCTTGCCAAGTTCCCAGGCTGGTCTCAAACCCCTGGGCTCAGGCATTCCTCTCGTCTCAGCCTCCCAAAGTGCTTGGATTATAGGTGTTTGCCACTGCACCTGGCTTTTTTTTTTTTTTTTTTTTTATAAAGACAGTCTTGCAGTGTTGTTCAAACTGGAGAACTGTGTCTGTTCACAGGTGGGATCATATTGCACTGCAGACTCGAGCTC
>CAUYQG010144928.1:0-57014 GCA_963574415.1 Tarsius wallacei | reverse complement strand
TGATATTGTGGGGTACAGTTAAGGATTAGGTGTACAAATATGCCTCGTTCAGGCACCCTTGTTGATAGGAAGTGTCTCCCCGTCCCCGACAGATATTTGCTACCATTAATCCCATCACCCTACCCCTCCCCCTACTGGGAATATACCCTGAAGAACTCAAATCACTCTATAAAAAAGATACCTGCACACGTATGTTTATCGCAGCATTGTTCACAATAGCAAGAACCTGGAAGCAACCATGCTGTCCACCAAAAGAGGACTGGATTAAAAAATGTGGTACATATATACAATGGAATACTATGCAGCCATAAAAAAGAGCGAAATCATGAATTTCACAGCAACCTGGATGGAACTAGAGTCTATAATACTGAGTGACCTCTCACAGAAACAAAGAACTGAGTATCACATGTTCTCACTCATATAGTAGATCTTGATCATCCAACGTATTACCACAAGAAAATGACTGACAATGGTGGAAACTATAGGGGGGAGGGGTAGGGTGATGGGATTAACGGTAGTAAATATCTGTCTGGGGATGGGGAGACACTTCTTATCAACAAGGGTGCCTGAACGAATCATATTTGTATACCTAACCCTTAACTGTACCCCACAATATCATAATAAAAAATATTGAATAATAAAAAAAAAGAAAATGCTCAGTGCCACTAATCATTAGAGAAATGTAAAATAAAGCCACAATGAGGTATCACCTTACATCTGTTAGAAAGGATATTATTAGAAAATCACAGAACAACAGATGTTGGTATGATTGGAGAGAAAAGGGAATCATCATCCACTGTTTGTAGGATTGTCAACTCGTTCAACCTCTATTGAAAATTGTATGGAGATTTCTCAAATAATTAAAAATTGAATTATCATTTGACCCAGCAGTTCCACTACTAGAGATCTACAAAAAGGAAAATAAATCAATATATAAAAAATATACCTGTACTCGAATGTCCATTGCAGCACTATTCACAATAGCAAAATCATGGAACCAATCTAAGTGCCCACCAACAATTGAATGGATAAAGAAAAAGTGCTATATATACTCCCAGGAAATACTACATAGCCATACAAAAGAATGAAATCATGTTGTTTGCAGTAACATAGACAGAATTGGAGATCATCATCCTAAGTGAACTGACTCAGAAACAGAAAACCAAACACCACATGTTCTCACTCATAGGTGGTAGCTAAATGGTCATAAAGATGAAAATAATAGATACTGGGGACACCAATAAGAAGGGAGAAAGGGAGGGGAATTAGGGTTCATAAACAACTTTTGGGGCACAATGTTCACTATGTGGATAATGGGCCACTGAGACCCAATCCCCACCACTATACAATACGACTATTTAATAGCCATATTTGTGTACCTCTGAAAATAATTTATATTTATATATAAGCAGAAGATTAGAACACGTACATCACTAAAGAAGATTTATGGATGACAAATTAGCACATGAAAAGTGCTAAACATCATGAGATGTAAGGAAAATGCAAATTACAATCATAATGAGATAACCCTACATGCTTATTAAAATGTCTATAATTTTAAAATACTGATTTTATTAATTGTTGGCTATAATAGAGAACTACTGGAACTTTCATACACTGAAATGACACAAACTACTTTGAAAAATTATTTGACAGTTTCCAATATGTTTACACCTCCAGGCTTTTTGTTACTAAGTATTTAACATAGGAAAGAGAAATAAATGTCCATGCAAGGACTTGTACTTGGACGTTCATATCATCTTTATTTTTTTCACTTCTCAGAACTGGAACCAAAACAAATATCTAGCAGTAGATGAATAGATAAACAAAATGTTTTGGTTTTTTTCCCCCATAAAATGGAATACTACTCAGTTAAGAGAAGGAAAGAACTTCAACAAAAATAAACAAACTATGACTCTGGGATAAATCTGGTCCATGGACTGTTTTTGTATAATATGCAAACTAGAAAATTTTTTTTTTTTGGTTTTTTACTTTTTTTAAGGATTGTAAATAAACAAAGTATGTGAGAGAGATCTTCTATGGCCTACCAAGCCTAGTAGATTTACCATATGGCTTTTTGTAAAAACATATTTGCTAACCCTGCACCAAAATATAGAAGAATCTCATAATAATTATGTTAATTGAAAGAAATCAGGGGTTTAAAAAAAGCAACAACACATACTGTATAGTTCCGTTTATATACAGTTCTATAAAGTAAAAAAACTAGTCTATTACAGAGAAAAGATTATTGGTTGCTGGGGAAGGCAGGGTACAGAAAAGAACAGGAGGGATAGATTACACAGAAAAATGAGGAAACATTTAAGCCGACTAATATGTTTATTATGGGTGTTTACACATGACAAAACTCGTATAACTTTTTTACATAAATGAAGGTCATTGTATGCCTATCATGCCTCAAGAAAACTTTTAAGAGCCTCACACTCTGATTTCAAGCTGTAGTAATCAAAATAGCATTGTGCTGATACAAACAGACAAAAATAGCATATGAAACAATTGAAATCCCAGAAATATATTGGCACATGCATAATCAATTGATCTTCATTAAAGGTCCTGAGAGCACACAATAGAGAAAGAACAACCTCTTCAACAAATAATGTTGGGAAAATTGAATAAACACATGCAAAATAATTAAATTAGACCCTAATTTTACAACATATACAAAAATCAACCTGAAATGGGCTATACAGACTTAAACCTAATACCTGAAACTGTGAAACTACTGGAAGGAAATGTGAAGAAAATGCTCCATAACATTGGTTTGGACAATTTTTTAAAATATGACCCAACAGTACTAACAAAAAAATAAAACAAATAGACAAATGGAATTGCATCAAACAAGCACCAAAGAAATAAGCAAAAAACCCTCTGCATAGCAAAGAAAACAATCAACAGAGTAAAGGCACAACTTGTGGAATTGAAGAAAATATTCGCAAACCATGCTTCCTGTTGGGGTAATATCTTAAAGGAGTCAATATCTAAATGCATAAGGAACTCAAATCACTCAATAGCAAAAAAGTAAAACAGTCATTTTTGTTGGCATTTAATTCTGTAAAGCTAAAGATTTTCTTTGAGCTTGTTCAACTATTATAGGGTAGAGAAAATATGAAGAAACGTTAAACTTCAAACTGTTCCTTTAGGGAGTTGGCCAATAATTCTCTCATCTGTACTCTTCCTCTTTTGGAATTCATTTAGTGTTTCACCACACATTCACATTTTAATTATCTGCAGAAGTTTTAGGTTTGATCTCTACTGCACCCATAAAAGGTAGATGACTCTTATTGGATATACCATTTATCATGCGACTTAAGAATGACTAATAGCAAGCTCAGATGTTTTAAAAAATGGAAAAGCAGAGTGTACTTATTGGGGTACTCATTCTGAGTTCTTCCTCTATTAAATGTTCTTTTAAAGTAAATTTTGACCACAATAAGTCAATACAAAAATAATAGACATGGTATATTAATAAATACAAATGATAACAGAAATAACCCAATTTAGTTGTTAAACAAAGTTTAACCTAAAGCTGCATCTTTGCATATTTTAAAGCTTTTTCCAGAGAGAGTGAAATGCAACCTAACTGGATGTGTAAACAGATTGTCACCTACTTTTGTACCAATCACCAAGTTTTGGCCAATCAAAGCTGGTCAATTGCTCAGATCTTCTTCAAATAAGGCAAACACCAGGCTGTGACCCATCCAACTGTTCCTGTACCTCACGTTCATTTCCTGAATGTCAGTTTCCTTTTTTCTGTCTGTAAATCTTCCACCATGGGGCTCCACAACAGGTGCCTCTCTGAACTTACGCTGGTTTAGGGGCTGCCTGATTCACAAGTTATTCTTTGCTCAATTGAACTCTGTTAAATTTAATTTTTCTAAGACTTTTCTTTTAACACAGTTGTCATTATTGATCAGAAAACTTAATCAACATTTTGACATAATTTGTTGTTAGCATATAGAAATAGTAATAATTTTCTTTCTTTTCTTTTCTTTCTTTTTGGCGGGGGTGGAAGCAGGGCCTTACTCTGTCACCTAAGCTGGAGGTACAGTTGCTGCTCACATATTCATATGTGCAATCACAGTACACAGCCATATTGAACCCTTGGTCTCAGCAATCCTTCTGCCTCAGGCTTCCGAGTAGCTAGAACCATAGGCACATGTGCACCACCATGCCTGGCTAATTCATTTATTTATTTTTTATAGAGATAAGATCTCACTAAGTTGTCTATTCTGGTTTCTATCTCCTGGCCTCAAACAATCTTCCCACCTCAGCCACCTAAGTGTTGGGATTATAGTTTAAAAAGCCAGGCACAGAAAGACAAAAACCACATGATCTCATTTATATGTAGACTCTAAATAAGTCAGACTCATACAAGCAGAGAGTAGAACGGTGTTTGCTACGGGCTGAGGGCAGGCAGACAAGAAAAGGTACAGAGTTTCAGTCGGACAGGATAAATAAATTCTGGAGCTCTGCTACACTGCTTGTTGACATAAAAATACTTGAAATTGTATACTCCAAAATTGTTAAGAGAGTAGATCTTTAGTGTTCTCATGACAAAAAAAAATGATAGTTATGTAAGGTGACAGACATGTAAATTAGTTTGATTTAATCACTTCATAATCTATACATAAATATATACAACTTTCATTTGTTATTAATAGTTTAATAAAGCTGGGGATAAAATAAAAATAAAATAAATTAAAACTTTTTACTATTTCAAAAAAATGGCTATTTTAGATATTGTTTAATATTATTTGTCACCCAATGTACTAAATAGATTCATTGGTTAAGAGGATTACACCATATAGAAACATGTGCAAGAGTTGTACCAATTGAATATTTTTAACGGTCGACTGTTACTAAAAATCATGATATCAGTATGAGTTTCAAATTTGGACAAGAAAAATTGATATGTTTGCACTTTGGAAGTCATGTCATGATTCTAAGATTATCAAATGAGTTTTAAAGTCAAGTTTCTCAAATATTATTAGTCAACATTCACATATTAATGTCTATCCACATACTGCATATATTTTCTTTTCAAAAATAAATTGCAGTTTTCTAATAGAGATTAAACATTTTTTAATTCATATGGTTGGAAATAATTTTAGTGGTGTCAAAAAATTGTGGTGCAAAATTTAAAGTAGCAATTTTTAAGTTCCAAACTGTAGCAAAAGTTCCATAGATATATGGATAAATAGACAGCTTGAAACATTAGAATTTAAAATTTGATATTCATATATGTTTAGCCAAAACTTAGAACACTGACCTGGCTTTTTTTTCAACCTTCTTTATTTCTGACTATGAAAAAATTCATTCTCTGAATTCAAAATGTGGAAGCCAGCTTTTCCTCAGTTCTCTTTTAATCTGCCTTATTCACCAGTTCCAGAGATTTGAAATAATTTTCTTCTCTTTAGTATGAAATGACCCTTAGCTATATCCCAAGTCCATTTTCACATTTCATGTCCATATATTTTTTAAGTTGTTTGCATCTTAATTTTTACAAGAGCCTCAAAAAATGATCTCCAACTCCAGAATTTCCACATTTCCAACCTATGCTGCAAATGTCTGCCAAGTTAATCTTTTGAATTTCTTCTTTAATTAAACTTTCAATGACTTCCTATAATTTTGTTCCATTTTATCAAATATAAAGGTATTTGTTTTATAAAACTCTTTGAATTATAGTCCTTTTTACTTAGCCATTCTTACTCTCATATATTCCAATTCCAATATTTATTTCAAATAAACATATGAGTAAATGGATTTTCCCCACTTTTTTCTGTTCCTTGGGACTTCTACTATATCAGTATGTTCAGCCAGAGGATAATTTTTATAGGAGCTGTGACTATTCTGATTCTGCTTCCTACTTGGTTTCCCTCAAATCCTATGTTGCTTGTAAGCCCTTCCCAGATTACCAGCTTAATTGATGTTTGATATTGTGTATCCTTCTTTTATCTTATCAGCTTCTGTTATTCCATAGATATTAATCATATTTCCTCATGAATTTTCTAAAATTAATGACGATAGAAACTTGCTAATTCTCAGTCTACTAAAGAACAAATTAATGCCTTTGAACATCACAGGCAAAGGTACTACGTTCTAATTTTAAAAGTACCTGGTCTCTTGCCTTAGCTTTGCCCCAATTAATAAATTACTTTTTAAATATGCTGATTATATAATTAATCAATATTTATTGAGTTATTATTTTGTGCTGAGCACCAGCGTTTTAATAACGAAGATGGACTTGACTCTAATTCTCACATCTTTCAAGATGTAAGTAAAGTTGTTAAGAGAATTATCTTTTGCATCAAACTTGCCTGTGTTGAAATTCTAACTTTGCCATTCATCTTGGGAAAAGTTATTTTAGCTCTTTAAGTTTCTCTTTATTCTGTCATAAATTAGACTTACCAGCATCTTACTCATATGGTTGTTATGAAGATTAGATACAATAAAATGTCCCACTTATTCCAAGAAGCATTCTTTTTCTCACTTTTCAAAATCTTTAAAACAGAATGTAATGTGTAATTAGTGATGTCTTCTAGTTATATTTGGTAGTGTTCTCTATATAAAATAAATGTATGTCTTACATTCTCTGAAATAAGGTAATCTATGTTGAACAATCACCACAGAGCCTGGAACATAGTAGGAGCTCAATAAGCAGCAGTTATGAATTATAGTAGGGAGAAATTACACAGTGGTACAGGAAACACGATACTACCAATTATTCGAGCAAGCTACAATAGATGGAAAAATTTCAGGAAATACAAACCATGAGAAGTACAGGGTGTTATGGTAGCACACTGGAAGAGTACGTTACCTATTCTTAGGCAATCATAATTGCCTCCCAAAGCATGTGACTCAGAGATAATAAAAGATAGATAAACAAGATTTGGGAGGGGGGGACATAATAAGCGAACAAGAGAAAACAGCATGTGCATACTGAGAAATAAGTGTGTCACATCCAAATTTTGTTTAAATATACTGAGAATTGAGCACAGATGAAGGTGGAGAATTAAACAAAAATCAGTTCATAAAGAACATTTTAAACTATTTTAATATTTGCAACTTTATATAAAGATGACTATGAAACAAAGTATTTTCAGAGGCAGTGAAATTGTAATAGATAAATTCTATAGTGCTTAATTACTTAATTATCTACTGCATTAGATTATAAAAGGGCATTATCTAAATATAAATATTATGACTTTTCACATTTTTATGAGAAAAACAAAAATGTTTTTGAAAATAACTTCTCCTCAACCATATTTTAGTTCCCCACTGTCTTTAGTGTACTTCCTATACTTTCCAGACAAGCTTTATGCTACACTTTTCAACATAAATATAGCATTTTGTATATGCATATGTGTATTCACACATGCATTTATATGCATGCATATATGTGCATGTAAACGTATATACTGAAATGCATATTATATTATTTTAATAAATTGAGAGTCCTTGTGTAGTAGCAGAATATCAAAAAGAAGGAAAGCAGACAGAAAGTCAATACGTCTATCTTGACTTCTCTTTCAGCAAACTCCTTGAAATATATTTGAAAATCATTACTTGATTTCCCTAACCTTCCTGTAAATCAAAATTTAGCTCTTTTCATTTTATCCTCTGTCCTCTAAAGCTCTCATCTCATGTCCTTTGATCTTGGAAACTTATTAAACTATTTGTATATTTCTTTCACATTTATTGTATACTTGAAAGTCTCTTAAATATGACCATATAAAATTATAATCACATTTTACAGAAATTTGTACAAATCCAAAGATATACATATTCTGTTTTTTTTATCAATTCTGTTTCCCATTTCTTCTTATTTTCCTCTTTCAGAGTAGACATGAAAGAAAGATATAGATATAACCATGGCCATTTTGTAAATAACATTGAAGGAAGATATTGATTTCACAACCAGCCTCCTGTGCTATTCTGGGAAGGATATATTTTCCTGCTCAAAGAATGTGATTTGACACTTTTCTTAATTGTCAAATGCTTTTCTGAAAGATTAAGAAAAAATAAAGATTAGGTAGAGTTTTCACATGTAAGCTGCGCCTACTTACAAGTTTCTAAAAATAATGTTATTTCATGGAATGTAATAACTACCACATTGCATTTATAATTTGTTCTTCTTAAGCAGTGCAAAGCAGGCAAAGATCCTCAAAATCCAGAAAGGCATGGGAAGATTGAAGCTACAACAGCCCTTAGATCATCTGGGAGTCCCTAGTGACATAAAACTTTGGTTTTAATATTTTCATGAGCCCCAACTGAGTTGGAGACATGAATAGAGATACTAAAACAAACAAGCAAGGCTTTTGGAAGGCAAACTTTGTGGACGAATAAAATAGGGAAAGAACTTTTCCTAAAGGTTTGTATCCACGAGCAAGATTTCACTTTTTTTTTTTTTTTTTTTAGCAAGTCTGATCTCATATAAGTTTGTGAATTAAATCTGCACAACTCATCCTCTGGAAACTCGTTAGCTGACAATACATGTTAAGGTGTTCCTGGATTGTTAATGCCCTTAGGCACCTAGGAAAAACAAATCTAAAAGATCTCAAGTAATTCTTTAGATAATGAGTTTTTAAATTATTATTAATACTTAATAAAAACAAGTGTTAACAATAAAAAACAATTAAATAGGATATATATTAAAAGTAAAATAAGTACTAATAGAAGTGAGAATGGATATTAAGAGATTATAAAACAGACTATAAAATATGGCTAGGCAAATTTTTAACTACAAATGAAAGACATTGTCAACAAAATTATAAAATCTACTTAAAAATATAAAAACTAAATGCATGCATTGAATGGAGTATTAGAAAAACCTCAAAAGAAAATTAGACTGAGAGACAGCCTCAAAAAATTATGTTATTTTAAAAACATAATTCAGAAAAAATTAGTAAAAAATGATCAAGAGAAAATAATGTGAGAAAGTTTAGCACACCGTTATTTTGAAGTTCTGGAAGAATGCAATACAGAAAATTATTTACTATTATTCAATAAAATATGGCTATCAGGAAACACAAAAAATACACAGGCAGGACAAATAACAGGTATCTATAGATGATAGGCAGAATTGGTCTCCTGAAGGTACCCATGTCCCATTTCCTGGAAAATGTGCATATGTTATGTCATAAGTAAAGAGGAATTAAGACAGCAGATTGAAAAAAAAAGGTTTCTAATCAGCTGACTTCAATACTGGAGATTAGACTAGATTTTCCAGGTGGACTCAGTATCAATACAAACATCCTTAAATGTAAAAGAGGGAGCTAGAAGAACAACCTGTGAGAATAGCATGATGTGACAAAGTCTTGATCTGTCATTGCTGTCTGTAAAGATGAACGACAGAGGGTCAGAAGGCAGGAAGTGCAGGCAGCCAGAAGAACCTGGAAAAGGTGGGAAAATAAATCCTCCTCTAGTGCTTCCAGAATGAAAGGCAGCCCCACCAACACTGACTTTAGCACATTGAGCCCCATTCTGCACTTCTGATCTCCAGTCACATAAGATAACAATTTTTAAGCTTTTTTTTGTCACAAAGTTTGTGATATTTTTCATAGCAGTAATAAAGAAACAATTTTACCATTCTTAGACTCAAAACAAGAACATTGTATTTAGACTGTCAGCTGATTTTCAACAAAAACAATGAAGAAATATATACTAAAATTTGGGGAAGAATATCTAAACTATACTCCTAATGCATCTACCTTTTAAGAATAAGGGTAAAATAAAAATGCTTTCAGACAAAGAGAAATTGAGATTAACACCAAAGACTGACTAAAGGAATTTCTATATTATATACTCAGAAGCATGACGTTTCAGAAAGAATGTCTCAGATGTGAAGAACAGAAAGCAAAAAGTAGAGTATCCATTTAGGTGACATAAACAATATTAACATCAAAATCAATAATAAAATATTTAATTTGGGGGGTGATTTGGGAATTAAACTAAAATGCGAAGCAGCAATAACATGTGAAATAATATAAGGTAATTAGGCCAAGCTCAGTGGCTCAGCCTGTAATCCCAGCACTTTGGGGAGCCTAGGATTGTGTGAGCCCGTGGGTTTGAGACCTAACCGGGCAACTTGGTGAGGCCTCATCTCTACAATAAATCAAAAAGTAGCTGGGTGTGGTGACGCATGCCTGTAGTTCCAGCTACTTGGAAGGCTGAGGCGGAAGGATTGCTGGAGCCCAGCAGGTTGAGGCTGCGGTGGCCCGGGAGTGTGCCACTGCACTCCTGTCTGGGTGACAGAGTGAGACTCCAACTCAAAAAAAAAAAAAAAAATGAGGTAAATGAATTTGAAGATGTCAACGACCTTGTATTGCTCAGAGGTATTAAAAAAGGTACTGGTTAAAGAAACATAGGAGGTGACATTTTGCATATGTCCAGCAGATGACAAGTAGAAAAATGTTAATAAAAGTACCGTTTAAAATAGCAAACAAAACGAAACAAAACACAACATAAAACAAACAACAAAACTGCAAACAACCCATGGCAAATGATCAATGTGTGTGAGAATCTATGGTACAATATGGGTTCTTCAAATATACAATTCTCTTTATTAAAATAAATGGTAGATGCACAAATGTTTATTTTATTTATTTATTTATTAGTAGGAGTCTCATTCTGTCTCCCAGGCTGGAGGGAAGTGGCACGCTCACGGCCACCACAGCCTCCACCTGCTGGGCTCGGACAATCCTTCGGCCTCAATCTTCCAAGTAGCTGGAACTACAGGCATGTGCCACCACGCCTGGCTAGTTTTTCTTGGTTTATTACAGAAATGAGGTCTCCCCAAGTTGCCCAGGCTGGTCTCAAACCTGTGGGTTCAGGCAATCCTCTCACCTCAGCCTTCCAAAATGCTATTTTTTAAAAAATAGATGTTGCATGTACTCTTGTGCATGCCTGAAACATTTAGCAATAAAAAAGAAGAAATATGGATTTTTTTAAAAGAAAGAATAAAAAGGGAAGAAAGAAAAAAAGAAAAGTCAAATTTATCTGTGAATGAATTGCATAAAAATCCTCCTGCTTACAGCAAATTTTTATTTAGCAACCTAAGACTTTTCACTCATACCTGGCTCATGCCCATACATTTTAATAAAAACATAGTTGTTGAATCCAAAATTCTAAACCCAGAAACGCTATCATTTAATTAAATGTTAAATGTGTATTCCAATATGAAGATTCTCACAATGTTCATCATTCTTGCATATTCTCTAAAAAAATACCTAAAGTTATTCTCAAATTTAACAAAATAAAACTGAGAGAGAAATACAAATGTAAAATTTATAATATTCTGCATAATCAATTCTTAAGTTTACACTAAGTACTGTCTTCACAAAAAATAAAGAATTAATGTAGAAAAAACCATGAAACTGATATTACAGATGATTATACAATCATTAGGACCATATGCTGACATTTATAAGATGCTAAATTATTACTCAGGAAAAGTTGGTTATAGACATTGAGAAATTCTTAAATTTGTTTAAAAACTATCCATGAATTTGTTAATTAACAGTACTATTAGAAGTATAGAAATTGGTTGAAGTTCAAAATATGTATGGCAGAAAGACCAAAAAAAAAAAAAAAAACTTGACAATCCAATAAAAGGCAAAAGGGAGAGAATAATAATAATAAAAACTAGAAAAATGAAAAAAAATGAAAGCAAAATAAATAATAAAAGTTAGTATAAACGTATAAATAATCACAAGAAATATGATGGAATTAACTTTCTTTATTAAAGAGAAAAAGTTTCTTAGTTTAAAGAAGAAAATCCAGCTATGTGTTACTTACAAAAGACATTTTAAAAATAAAGCATGAATCAAAAGTAAAAAACAGATCGGGATAAAACTATAACAAAATGCTGAAACAAAAGCTAAAGTAGTATTTATTCCAAATGAACTATACTTTTTGGAAAATGTATCTAATGAGATGGCATTGTTCATCGTGACAAAGGTAAGCTCACCAATAATTTGTATATTTCATGAGCCTTAAAATAAAACTGTATCAAATAATCTAAACTAAAAAATATTAATTAACAAGAAAAAATTAGCAGTGAAATAGAGAGTTTAAACAAAATTCTCTAAAACTTTTAAAATGTGTATTTTTGTATGGATATAACTTTATTGTCAGGAAGAAAAATACATGATTTTCAAATTATATATTATAATATATAATGTAATGAACCACAAAGAATATCTCAATATATTAAAAAATTAGGAATCTGTGGGTGTCACGTTTTTGACATTATCACAATAAAGAGGGTTTATGATTTTAAAATTATGAGAAAATAGAATATACAAATTTTTGAAAATATATTTTAGATTAATTAAGAATAGTCCAGTACTAACCTACATAAAATAAGCCCAATAGAGACCATCTCTCCCTTTGTCTACAATTAAAAACACAAGATAAAAAATTGATAACAATAGCCGGGCTTGGTGACTCAGCCTGTAATCCTGCACTTTGGGAGGCCGAGGTGAGTGAATTACCTGAGCCCACAGGATCGAGACCCACCTGGCCAACTTGGCAAGACCTGATCTCCACAATAAATCAAAAATTAGCCAGGCGTGGTAGCGCGCACCTGTAGTTCCAGCTACTTGGAAGGCTGAGGCGGAAGGATCGCCGGAGCCCAGCAGGTCGAGGCTGCGGTGGCCGGGAGCGGCCACTGCACTCCAGTCTGGGTGACTGAGTGAGACTCCAACTCAAAAAAAAAAAAATTGATAGCAGTTAACAAAGTAATCTGAAAAGTTAACAATAGTAAGCAAATAAGGAATTGAAGACAAAACTTGAAAAAAAAATCATATAGCTATTAGCGTCCTAGTGTTCTGTTTTGTTCTCTTTCCTTTCCCGACTTTAATATTGGGGTAAATCCATTTCAGAAAGATGAAGGGAAGAGGGGAAGCAAAATCTCAAGGAAAAAAATTACATTTCTGGTCTGGGGAAAAGGCCCTGTCAACTAAAGAGAATAGGTTTGTATGGACTGAATTGTATCCCTCACAAAATCCATGTTGAAGCCCTAACCCTCAATGTGACTGTATTTAAAGACAGGGCCTTTAAGGAGGTAATTAAGGTTAAATGAGGTTATATGAGTGAGCCCTAATGTGATAGGACTGGTGTCCTTGTAAGCAGAGGAAGACAGATGTCCCCAGTCATGTGCTGAAGTGCAGTTTTCTATCTTTCTAGACAAATGACCAAGAAAAGCAACCTCTGGGAGTCAGAAAGTATGGGCAAAAAGAATTCTCTTAATTCAATGCATTACCCAAATAAGTCTTGACTTACATATAACCTGCAAGTATATGAGACAGACCCAAAGTGGTATAACTGCTTTGACATTAGAACCACTCACTGCCCAAGAGGGTGACACAGAACTCTGTCAATACCTAACCAGGTAGATCGTCTGCTTAAACAAATGATTCATCATTATCTAGAAAATTGTAACAGAACAAAAAAATCTACAGAATATGCCATCATTTTTTAGCATATTCTGGGAATTTGTTTCAGGAGCCCCACAGATTCTAAAAACTGTGGATGCCCAATCCCTTATATAAAATGGTACAGTATTTGCATCTAACCTACACCCATCCTCCTGTATACTTTGTATCATCTCTAGATTACTTATAATGCCTAATACAATGTAAATAGTTTATTCTGTATTTTTCATATTTTTTTTCTTGTTGTATTGTTTTTTTTTTTTTCTTTGAACATTTTTGTCTGGTTGAATCTGTGGATGCTGAACCCATGAATACAAAGCACCGACTGTATTGAAAATATCTGAGCCAATACAAAATTAATCAGCCTATAATCAACCAGAAAAAGTCTGAAGTAAAAGGATTAGCACCAGATGTCAATCCTAAAATGTCCCAGATGTTGGAATTATCAAACAAAAATGTTAAAGCAATGATTGTAACTATGCTTCATGAGGTAAAATAAACACTTGTAAAAATAAAGGCAAGGTAACAATGTTCACCAAATAAATAGAAACTATAATAGAGGACAAAAGAAAAAATGGAAATGTAATAAATTATCTGCAATACTTGGATACTGAAAATGGCACACACACACAAAAATTGCACAGGAAAATCAAAGAAGACCATATCAATGAAGAGATATATCATGTTTACATTTTAAAAGACCCAAAAGCTGTTGAAATATTAATTCTTCCAAAACTGAACAAGTAAATAATCAAGAATAGCCAAAACAATTTTTGAAAGAACAAAGTTGGAGGATTTAAACTACCTGACAAAAAGAATCACTATAAAGCTGCTGTAATGCACTATGTGGCATTGCCAAAAGGTTAGATATTGAGATCAATAGAAGAAAATTGTCAATCAACAAATAGACTCACATATTTGGTGCTAAAAGAACTATTTTTATATTTATATAGAAATATAATTTGACTTTTACTTCACATTATAAATGAAAATTAAGTTGAGGTGGAACATTTGCCCAATCGTAAAAGCCAAACTTATAATATTTCTGGAAGAACTCATAAATGAAATCTTTGCAACTTTGGAGTAGGCAAATATTTCTTATATAAACTTCACACAAAACACATATAAGCACCCAATTTATGAATCAAATTTTAACATGATTAAAAACATTTGTTCTTTGAATGTGTTAACAAAACAGAATGGCAACCAAGGCATTGGAAAAAAAATAATTGTAATGCAAAATCTGTTAGATACTTGTATCCAGAATATATAAATAATTCTTACAACTCAATAATAATACAAATAACCAAATTTTAAAGTAGAATATGTAAACAGACACTATACAAGAAAACATATAGTTGGCAAGTATGCACTTAAAATGATTTCAGAAACATTAGTCATCAGCAAAATGCAAGTTTAAATCATAAAAATATGCCTATATACCCATTTATAAGGCTTTAAAAAAACCAACCTGACAATATCAAGTGTTGGTGAAGACGTGTACCAATTGCAACTTTTATGAACCCCAGTAGGAATTTCAATTCATACAATCACTTTGATGGTTAGAATAATTAGAATATAAAGTTAACATTGTTATTTATGCGACAAGTCACTACAGCAGATGTTGCCTCACTTAACACCGAGTCCTACATCCTTTTCCTTTACTTTCTTCTATTACAGAGGCTGAAAAACAAAGTATTTATCTTCCCAGACTCTCTTGCAGTTAGAGGAGGGCAGATAATATTCTTGTCAATAAAGTATAAGCACAATGCCCTATGTAGGCTATCCCTTTCTGAATAGACTTGGTAAAAGAAAAATAAAAGGATATAAAGTTAAACAAACACCTATCATACAGTCCAGCTTTTTCACCTCTAGATACCTCCCTAAGACAAACAAACAAATAAAATGTGCCCACATAAAAATTTGTACATAAATAATTATGGAATCTTTCTTTATAATAGCCAGAAAAAGCTGGAAACAACCCAAATTCCCATCAAAGGGTAAATGGATAAACAAAATGTAGTATATCTATTCAATAAACTATGTCTCAGCAATAAAATAATGGGGTATGAATCCATGCAATTATATGTATGAATATCAGAAACATGCTGAGTGAAAAAAAATGATGGACACAAAACCACGCATGCTTTATGATTTCATGACTTGTAAAATTCCAGAAAGAAGTCAAGTCTATTCAAATCATCTAGGTCTGAATTTCTTAGTACATCCTTGAGTGCAAAAAATGTTGAAACATTAAAAATACTGAAAAAGATGTTGCTTTGCTGTATATCTAATTATATTAAAAACTTGTAGATATTAAAATAGTACAATAGTCCATAAAAGGCAAATTAATAGAAATACAAAAGGTCCAGAAGGAGTCCCAAGTAAATATGGAAACTGATAAATTCTGAAGGTAGCATTTAATATCAAAAGTGAAATGATAAGCTATTTTCTAAATTACTTTAGGAACAAGTGAAAAAAATGGTTATAAAAGAATACTGAAAAGGAAATAAAGTTATATATTTGCCTATCAGATTACAAAAATTAAATTCTAAACCAATGAAATATGTAAATATATTAAATCATATAAAGTGACTAAGTTTTAAAATCAGACTATTTTTGCAATTATTGAGGATAGGATAGATGGTAAGAAACCTAAAATACTGGAGGAGGTAAGATGGCGATGGAACTGGTAGGAGCGTGAAAGTCTCTGCAAGGGCAAGTGCCTATAAAGACAGTCTGTGTGAGTGGATGAGTGTAGTTGGGCTTCCTTCCAGAGGCAGCTGCAATCCACTATTGCCCTGAGATTGAAGTTTCCAGCATGCAACATCATCAGTCATTCTTGGAAGTCTCTCGGGTGGAGACAGCAGAGGTCAACTGATCAGTGCTCGGCACCTGGCCCATGCCTCCATCTGTGGAAGCAGGCCCAGTGCAGGCAGAAGGAACCCTCGAGAGGGCACTGGGAGGAGATCTGGAGCTGAGCCCTGCTGTCAGCAAGGAGATACTAACTACAGCTATTTTCTCTGTCATTGGACCCAGCAGAGACCTGAGTGGGCCAGCCTAGCTCTGTTTAGCCTCCAACCTGGGACCCAGAGGTGATCTCCACACCCCTCTGGAATTGACCATCACTGATCCAGAATGGAAACATCAAGAGCAGACACAGAGAGATGGACACCCCATCCCCACACTGAATCAGGCATTGACACATCTGATCTGAGTGGGGGACTTGGTAGCAGCAGCAGCTGCTGCAGTGGATGAATTAAGTGAGTCTAGATTTCATTCACCATCCTCCCACTACAGTCCATGGTGCATCTGACCCACACTAAGAGCAGCCCAATTGGCCGGCATTGGGAGGGGGGCAGTGGAGGACCACAGACTAAAGCCCACTCCCTACTGCAGTGGAACCAGAAGCAGCAACAGTGCTTGGGAAAAGAATTTGAAATTCCAGAAATGGCCAAAGAGGGGGATTGTTTTCTCTCTCTGTTTTAGTTTATGTTTTAGTACAAGTTTTGTTTTTTCTTTCTGTTTTTGCTTTTGTTTTTTAGTTTCTTTGTTTGCATATAGGTATTTTTAAGGGTGAGTTAATCATCAGGGTTTTATTTTTTAATTTATATGTTTGTTTTCTTGTATGTTTTTATTTATTTTGTTTTTGTACTTGCAAGTTGCTGAGCCCATCTTCCTTCTCCTTCTCTTCTGTCTCTATCTTCCCTTCATCTCCCTTCTTCCTTTTTCCATTTCTTTCCTTTTTCTTATATAATTTTGCTTTCAGGGAGCATACATGCATCCCCATTACATGGACAGATTGTAAGGTGGTGGGAAGTGGGTTCCAGAGGGCATACACACCTGTCATCAGATACTATGATCTGCAGATAACTTCTGAACCACAGCACCCCCATCACACCTTAATCAAATCTCAAAACAGCAAATAGCATAGCCTCCCATCCCAAGTCAAGCTTCAGAATTGAATGGATCCAGAGAATCTACTTAAGAAATAATAGGGAATTTATCAAACAGAAGCAAAAGCTATCCCCCCATCACTAAGCAATGGAATTAAAGAAGGGGGGATAAAGGAGGTTACCATCACAAATGAAGAAGAATCAAAAGAAGAACATGGGTCCCATACAGACCCCTGGGAAAATAGCACCTGAGAATACAGACTTCAGAACTCAAACAATGAAGAGCCCCAGAATGACCTCAAACTAAAAACCCAGTGATCAAGATATCAGTAGAGAGAATGAATTGAAATGAGGAAAGATAAAGGAAAGAATGAAGGAATTGATAACTGTGATGATGGCAATAAATACAGTAAACAAAATAAAGAACAAATTGACATGCATGGAAAGCAGAATTAACCAAGCAGAGGAAAGAATCTCAGAGCTTGAAGGCCAAAATATGGAACTAATGCAAACTGTTAAAAACCTAAAAAAGAAGCTTAAAAAAACAGAACAAAGCCTCCAAGAGAAGTGTGATAATATCAAGGGGCTGAACCTATGAAGAATTGGCATTCCTGAGGCAGATAGAGAAACAGAGATCACTCTGAAACAAACATTCCATGAAATTATCCAAGAAAATTTCCCTCATCTCATCAGTGACATGACCATTCAAACACAAGAAATTCAGAGAACACTTGTAAGACATCAAATGAGAAGACCAACTCCTAGACACATAGTAATTTGCTTACACAAAGTAGGTATAAAAGGAAAAAATCCCAAGGGCAGCAAGAAAGAATGTTCAGACTACCTACCAGGGAAGACCAATTAGAATAGCAGCAGACTATTCTACAGAAACACCATAGACGAGAAAAGATGGGCAATTTTCAAAGTTCTCAAAGGTAAACAATTCCGACCAACAATTTTCTACCTAGCTAAGCTAAGCTGCATCAACAATGGAGAATTCAAATCCTCCCAGACATTCAATCCCTAAGAGTTTACACCACCTACAAGAAATGCTTAAGAAAGTATTAAACACAGAAGTAAGAAAAAAAGAGAAGGATCATGCTTTTCCCAAAAATGCAGGAAAAAGATGGAAAACACACATACATCAAACCAGAAATAAAATGAAAACCAATAAAAAATAAACAAGCAATAACAACAACAAACACTATAAGAACCTCAAGGCAGGAATAAACTCTCATATCTCAATAATTAGCCTGAATATGAATGGAATGATGCACACTGAAAAGACATAAAATGGCAAACTGAATAAAAAAAACAAGACACAGCAATATGCTTTCCCCAGGAGCATTATCTCACCAAAATGGACACTCAAGACTCAAAGTAACAGGCTGGAAAACAAATTTCCAGACAAACAGAACACAAAAGAAAGCAGTAGTTGACAACTTAATATCAGACATAAAAAATAAAAAAAAATACAGAAGGTCACTACCTAATGATAAATGGTTCAATCTATCAAAAAGAAATATCTATCCTAAACATATATGCACCCCACATAAGAGCCCAAACTTTTATAAAGCAAGTTCTAGGTAAACTAAAAAAGTATATTGACTCTAATACTGTCATAGCTGGGGAATAAAATATCCCACTAATAATCCTAGATTGATCATCAAGGCAAAAAGTCATAAAGGACATTTGGAACCTCAACTTGATGCTTTGTCAAATGGACTTAATAGATACCTGCAGAACATCACACCCAATAACCACAGAAAATACATTCTACTCTTCAACATATGGAATGTACTCCAAGATTAACCACATCCTTGGCTATAAATCAAGCATAAGCAAATTTCTTAAGATCAAAATAATGCCATGCACCTTCTCAGACCACAGTGGAATAAAAATAAATATCAACACCAACAAAACTACCCAATACCCACAAAGACAAGGATACTAAACAGCATGATACTGAATAACTCCTGGGTCAACACAGAAATCAAAGCAGAAATTAAAGATTTCTGGAAATAAATGAAAATAGAGACACATTTACCAAAACCTTTGGGAAACCATGAAACCTGTACTGAGAAAGGAATTCATTTCTTTATAAACACATATCAAGAAAATGAAAAGATTACAAGTTAACAGCCTAACAAATCACTTAAGGGAGCTGGAAAGACAAGACCATCAACACCCTAACTTCAGAAGAAGAATACAGATCACCAAAGTAAAGGCTTAAATACAGTATATAGAAGACAAAAATGTCATAAAAAAATTAATGAAACAAAATGCTAGTTCTTTGAAAAGATAAACAAGATTGATGGACCCCTAGCCAGATTGACCAAGAAAAAGAGAAAAGTCCAAATAAACACTATCAGAAAGGCAAAAGATCAAATCACAACAGATCCTGAAGAAATACAAAAAATTATCAAAGATTACTATGCACACCTGTGTGGAAACAAGCTTGAAAACCTAAATGAAATGGAGGATTTTTGACCTCACACAATCTCCCAAGGTTGAAACAAGAAGAAATTGAGACATTAAATAGACCAATCACAACCAAATAAATCGATTCCATCACAAGAAAACTACCCACAAGAAAAAGTCCTGGACCAGACTACTTTCCAACGGAGTTCTACAAAACATACAAGGAGGAGCTGATACCAATACTATTGAAAGTATTTCAAGCAATCGAGAAAGATGGAACTCTCCCCAAATCATTTATGAAGCTATCATCACACTGATACCAAACTGGTTAAAGATCCAACAAAGAAAGAGAGCTACAGGCCAATATCAATGATGAACATAGATGCAAAAACACTCAACAAGAATCTAACAAATCGAATCCAACAACACATTTCAAAAATCTCCACCATGACCAAGTAGGCTTCATCTCTGGGATACAGGACTGGTTCCACATCTGCAAGACCATAAATGTAATTAAATACATCAACAGATGTAAAAATAGGAATCACACGATTATGTCATTAGATGCTAAAAAAACTTCTGATAAAATCCAGCATTCCTTCTTGAAAAAATCCCTTGAACACCTAGGCATAGAGAGAACATATTTCAAAATAGTAGGAGCCATCTATGATTGAAAAAACACAGCCAACATATTGCTAAATGGACAAAAATTAGAAGGATTTTCCCTGAAAACCAGAACAAGACAAGGCTGCCCACTTTCACCCCTCCTGTTTAACATAGTATTGGAACTCCTAGCTAGAGCAATCAGACAAGGGGAAGAAATCTGGGGCATCCAAATAGGAAAAGAGTAAGTTAAGTTATCCTTCTTTGATGATATGATTCTAAACCTCAAAATTCCTAGGGAATCTGTCAGAAATCTTCTTGCACTGATAAAGGACTTTGGCAAAGTCTCAGTGTACAAAACTGACATGCAAAGGACAGGTGCAATCTTATACACCAACAACAAACACGCAGAGAACCAAATAAAAAGCGCAATCCATTCACAAGATCAACAACAACAAAACAATGAAATACCTCAGCATCTTTCTAATCAGAGAAGTAAAAGACTTTTACAATAAAAACTACAAAATACTGCTCAAAGAAATTCAAGACACAAAAAAATGAAAAAAAAAATATTCCATACTCATGGATTAAGAATCAACATTATTAATATGTCCATCCTACCCAAGGCAATCTACAGATATAACACAATACTCATTAAATTACCAGCATAATTTTTCTCAGACGTGGAAACGACAATATGGAAATTCATATGGAAGCATAAACAACGATGAATAGCCAAAACAAACCTCAGCAAAAGAAACAAAGTGGGAGGTATCACACTTTCAGGCTTCACATTTTATTACAAGGATACAATAATCAAATCAACTTGGTATTGGAACAAAAACAGGCATATAGACCAATGGAACAGGATAGAGATTCTGGAAGCAAAACCTCAATTTCTCAACCAATTCATCTTTGACAAAGCCTCCAACAACAACCACTGGTGAGAGGAGAATCTATTCAGTAAATGGTGCTGGGAAAGCTGGCTGACCACATACAGAAGAATAAAACAAGACCCCTATCTATCACTATACACAAATATTAACCTAAATAGATCAAAGACCTAAACATAAAATCTCAAATTATAAGAACCTAGAAAATCCAGGAAACACCCTTTTGGAAATTGTAACTGGCAACCAATTCCTGACCAAAACTCCAAATACCTATGCCATAAGAGATAAGACAGACAGTGGGAATTCACAAAACTGAAAAGCTTCTGCAAAGCAAAAGAAACCATCAAGAGAGTAGGGAGACAGCCCACAAAATGGCAAAAAATATTTGCTAACAGTATATCTGACAAAGGCCTAACATCTAGGAACTACAAGGAACTCAAATGTGCCAAAAAGAAAAAAACAAACAGCTCCAATACAAAGTGGGCAAAAGATATGAATAGTCACTTCTCAAAAGATATACAAGCAGCCAACAGGTACATGAAAATATGCTCAGCCTCACTAATCATCAAAGAAATGCAAATTAAACCACATTGAGATAGCACCTAATTGCAGTCAGGATGGCCATTATCAATAACTCAAGAAATAACAGATGCTAGAGAGGATGCAGAGAAAAGGGAACACTTCCACACTGTTGGTGGGTTTGTAAACTAGTACAATGTCTGTCAAAAACAGTGTGGCGATTCCCAAAATATCTAAAAATCAACCTTTCAAACAAACCAGCAATTCCCATTCTGGTAATATACCCGGAGGAACTCAAATCACTCTATGAAAAAGATACCAGCACACATATGTTTATGGCAGCATTATTCACAAAAGCAAAAACATGGAACCAACCATGCTGCCCATTGAAAGAGGATTGGATAAAGAAAATGTGGTACATATACATGACAGAATATTATGCAGCCAAAAAGAACAACAACATTATGAACATCACAGCAACTTGGATGGACTTAGAGTCTATAATACTTAGTAATCTGCCACAGAAACAAAGAACTGAGTACCACATGTTCTCAATCATAAGTGAACCCTGAACAATTATAGTGCTATAAGAAAGGGATTGGTAGTAGTGGGAAACTGCCAAAGGGGGAGGGAGCACACTATATTAATAAGGGTACCTGACCTCAAACCAGGTGAGGTGGGAACCAATTTGAGGCCCAAACTTTACCTGTACAATGACCATTTGTATACCTAACACCTAATTGTACCCTGAATCTTAAAAATAAAGATGTAAAAAATTTAATGTAATTTACATATAAGAAACCTAAAATACATAAGGAAAAACCAACAGCTTAACTATATAACAATTAATATATCTTTATGATAAAAGATGGCATAAATGATATCAAATGACAGAGTTGAAATATGTTCCATAATATTTTATAAACTAGACCTGAAATCTATAAACAGCAAAAAAAAAATCAGTAACAAAAAAGATTAAAAGCTAAAAAAAGCTTTAATTAAAAAGATTTGAAATGTAGAGAATCACCTGGCTATTAAGACAATTATAATTGCTCATTCTTGACAGAAATAATCGACAAATCCAGCCATTTCTAAAGGTTGTCAGTAAAAGAATATATGCGAAAGTTGAAAAATTTTTAACAACAAAAATAATGTAAGAAATTTTGCTTCAAGTAAATGAATGCCAGAATTACTAGAATCACCAAACTCTTAACATTGTTTCATTTAGTGGAATAATTGGAATGAGAGGGACAGGAAATAGAAATCTTCATTTTTCACTCTCCATGCTGCTGACTGAACTTCAGGTCAGTAACTTTCACAGTGAAAAAAGCATCAGTCTTTACAGATGACAGATACATATCTTCTTTTTCTTTGTAAATTTACCACTGTGTGTCATATGAACCTTTTTCTATAATTTATCTTATGTGACCATGAATTAATTGAAGTTAACATGTCTTTGGGTTTGTATGTGCGTATCTCCAATGGTTTCAGCTGTTTGGTTTTGCTTTCTTGTTTATTTTATTTTTATTTTTTGTTGTTTTACTTTCATAGTCACAATTGTCTTCACATAATACAGTTTTCTCCAAAACTGGCCACAGATTTGTACTTTTTCTTCAGTTTCCAGTTACTTGGCTACTCTTCAAAATAAGTTTCTAGGTCTCTTTTTGTTTTAAGCACTTATGCCATTCATAGCAAGCAAACATAGGAATTAAAAAGATTAACTATATATATGCATGTTATCTATATATGTGTGTGTATGTTTGTGAATAAATATGTATGTGTATGTTTGCATATATATGTATATTTTTGTATTTAAAGAACTGTAGATATTTGATACCAAAGTTTTAAACAATTTAATGGTTCTCAGTTATTCTCTTATTGTTTAATGAGCTTCCCAGTCAATATGTCATATCATGACTTATGAAATTGTTCTTTGCCATAGTTCCCCACTCCTCTGTCAGAAAATTTAAGTGCAAAGCACATATCTAAAGCAAGCCTCATAATCAAAGATAAAAGATATGAATAGGCGAGTCATCATTTCCAAGATGGATGCACGAAAGGTTTTTTCTGGAACTATGTGCTTTTTAGATTTTTTATTTTTATGTTAATCTAATATATTCAGGTTTAAATGGAAATTTCTTCACAGTCATGAAAACAAAAAGTATTGCCCGGCACAGGATTTCAGTCACACTTTGGATCTAGTTTAAGAGTCTGCTCATACCTAATGTAGTTCTTCTGTATCTGTTAAGGGCAAATAGCAAAACAACTGAGATTAACTTATTAAATAGAAGATGTCTTATTCCAAGAAAAGGGAAAATGGTTACAATTAATTCAGTGTACCAACACTGGTTTTCACTAGTTGAATCAATGACGTGGAATGAGAAATTGAGTTTTATGTAATAATATATAGTTAAGTTATGAGATTTTAAAACAACCTGGTTCATAGCAGTCAGCACCACATTTTCCGTGTAATCAGCTATTTGGTTTCAGCAAAACAATAGCATTTTTCACAGTTGGTTATTATTAAATTTAATTCAACTTTGAATATTAGATGTTTTGTGTTTTTTTGCTTGTCTGTTTGTTTTTTTGAGTTGGAGTCTCACTCTGTCGCCCAGACTGGAGTGCAGTGGCCACTTCCGGCCACTGCAGCCTGGACCTGGTGGGCTCGGGCGATCCTTCCGCCTCAGCCTTCCAAGTAGCTGGTACTACAGGCGCGAGCTACCACACCTGGCTAGTTTTTTGATTTATTGTAGAGATGAGGTCTCGCCAAGTTGCCCAGGAGGGTCTCGAACCCGCGGGCTCGGGCAATCCACTCACCTCAGCCTCCCAAGGCGCGGGATTACAGGCTGAGCCACCGAACCCGGCTAGATGTTTTATATTTTGTAATTTTATTTTTGTTATTATAATTTTTGAAAATTATAATTTGAGCTTATGAGTAGTTTTATGTTTGTACATATTCAAATAAAGTTAATATAAAATAATTTATGTTAAATATGAGAGTCCTTAAGAAGTTTTTTTCTAAATGATCTTCTCTTATTCTTAAACTTAAGAAACATTGCATAGGTGGTTCTTTAACCTCTTAGCATCTACTCAGTCAAACATCATGTTTGTCTACTTGTGTATTTCATCTCCCACTCCCTGGAGAGCCAAGCAGAATTTTATAGTAGCTGACAGTGCAAGGGATGATCCTAATTTCTTCTGTGAAAATTAAAAGGTGTTCCTGAAAGCTTTCCATTCAGTAACAATGACCTTATTTTTAAAATATGCACTGTAAGAATAGCAACATGATTTTAAATTTGGGATTTTTTAAAGTGACTTCTAATATATTTTCTTTTTCCAGGGTGGAAAAAAATGAGCAAATTTTTTTTTCTTACAAATGAATGAAGTAAAGATCAAGAATTAATGGGATATGTTTTCTGACTGAAAATTAGTAAAATAGGCCATTGTGAAATTGATTATAGAGCTTTTATTATTAATATGAAAATATTGTATTTGCCTAAAATCATTATAGTTTATTTCTGTCTAGAATTGGAAATAGATGTTTTAATATTTAATTTTCAATATTTCAAGTTTTATCTTGTTTAATATCTCAATTTAGTTAAACTTTTTTGTTTTTTTGTTTTTTTCTTGAGTTGGAGTCTCACTCTGTCATCCAGACTGGAGTGCAATGGCATGCTCACGGCCACTGCAGCCTCGACCTGCTGGGTTCAGGCGATTCTTCTGCCACAGTTTTCCAAGTAGCTGGAACTACAGGTGTTCACCACCATGCTTGACTAATTTTTTCATTTATTGTAGAGACGGGATCTCACCAGGTTGCCTAGGCTGATCTCGAACCCCTAGGCTCAGTCAATCCTCTCGCCTCAGCCTCCCAAAGTGCTGGGATTACTAGTTAAACTTCTAATTAGAATTCTAAGGTTTCTGAATTCTGTAGGACATAATTTTATATCCATGATTTTGAATTTTCTGGACTTCACAATTAGTTTAGAATATTTTGGAGATGTCAATTTTTTTTTTTTTTTTTTGAGTTGGAGTCTCCTTCTGCTGTCCAGGCTGGAGTGCAGTGGCACACTCACTGGCCACCTCAGCATTGACCTGCTGGGTTCCAGCAAGCCTTCCGCCTCAGCCTTCCAAGTAGCCAGAACTATAGGAGCGCTCTGCCATGCCTGGTTACTAACTTCTATATTTGTCAATTAAGGATATTAAGAAACGAACTATTGCTATGGCCCAATCCAACAATCAACTGCTTCCCTTGTGGTCAATTAAATATGAGAGGCCGAAAGCTGGGAGAAGTAAGACGTTTTATTTTGGTACCATGGGATCTGGGAACAGGTTGTATATTCACCAAAAACCTGTTTGTTTAAGCAGAGTTTCCATTCAGTATTTATAATAAAATATAAAGTTTCTTACCATTTTCCCACTATTGATTTACAGTGACTACGTCTTATGACCATTACACAGTTTGTTTCTCAATCAGTGTTTAAACCCCAAACAGTTACTGTCACAATTGGTACTCAGATTACATCAATCTTGCCATGCTTCTAAGTTAAATTACCTTGAACAATTTGGGACTGTGTGCTTTCCAGTTGGTTACAGTTTTTTGCATATTCTGGAAATTCTGGTTCACAAGGCTTGATTAAGTGTCATACAAAAAATAATACGGAGACATGAAAGAAAGCAGTTGTCATTTAGAGACTAAGGGAAGAGATACATTTCTGAGTTTTAGAAAGTTTCAGCAGAGCCCATTTCTTATCTAGGTCTGGTGAAGACTTTTCCGGGGATATGCAGTCTTTTTTTGTGTGTCTCCACTTATCAGGGGCTCCGTGAAGGTGGCTGCATTCCCTTCAGTACCAGCAACAGTTACTAGATCCAAGGACAGTGAAGGGGAGACAAGGAAAAATATTCATTTCTAAATTCAAATGGCTTCTACATTTAGCCCAACTCAGCTTAATATAAGTTTCAAACTCTCTTCTAGATGACTGTTTTAATATAACCAAAATGGTCTCTTTTCAGCCTGCAACACTATCACCACCGGCTATCACCATTATGTGACCCAAAAACAATAAGAAAAAAAAAACTCAGAGAAGAATGGCTTTCTTTATATTGACTAAATGCAAGTTCTTTGGAAATTAACTGGATTCTTCTTATTCTTCCGTTTTGGAGAGATCTTGTGAAAATTTATACAGAGGTATTAAAATGCCTTTAATTATATTTCAGGTAGGTAGCTTTCACAGTGAAAATAGCACCAGTCTTTACAGATATCAAAAATATGTGTTCTTTTTCTTTGTAAATTTACCACTGCGTACCAAATGAAACTTTTTCTATAATTTATCTTATGTCACCACGAATTAATTGAAGTTAGGACATGGCTTTGTGTGTGTATATGTGTATCTCCAATGGTTTCAGCTGTTTGGTTTTGTGTTCTTGTTTATTTTATTTTTATTTTTTGTTGTTGTTTTACTTTCATAGTCACAATTGTCTCCACATAATACAGTTTTCTCCAAAACTGGCCACAGATTTGTACTTTTTCTTCAGTTTCCAGTTACTTGGCTACTCTTCAAAATAAGTTTCTAAGTCTCTTTTTATTTTAAGCACTTAAGCCATTCATAATAGGCAAACACAGGAAATAAAAAGGATTAACTATATGTGTGCCTATTATCTATATACATGTGTATGTATGTGTATGAATATGTATGTGCATGTTTGCATGCATGTATATGTTTGAGGAATGATTCAAGTAAATAGTCTTCACGCACATTTTTTTTACAGATTCTAAAACTGCTTTCTTAACTCAAGTTCGCACATTGCACAACAAGGGTGGCTGCCTACTTTTCTCCCAGGAGAAAAGTGGGCCTAGAATACCTTTGCTGAGATAAAAGCTATTGTGTTTAAATTGTTAGGAGACTATGGCAAGCCTTTTGACATTATTTTGTTAGATTATATTTTAATGCAAACATGATATTTTGTAACACATTTTAGCATAAGAACTTTCTCTTGACTTTAAAAATCTTGAAGAACATATTTTACAGAACAAATTTTATAAAGCAATAATATACAACATGAGAACATAGGAAACTTATTTTTACCTATGATTTTTTACCCTTAAAATAGACATTGGCAGCTGTATTTTTAATAGATACTACAGTGTTGAACACTTTTAAATAAAATATGAGACAAAAATTATCAATAGAAATAAGTCTTATCTTTAATAATATTTTCAAGTAAAGTGTGAGATCATTAAAAATACATCCAACTTTTTTCAAAACTTTAATTTCCCACAAGTTAAGTAACTTCTTGCTTTCTGGGGTGCTTTCTTTCCTTCACTTGTTTGACTTTTTTTTTTAAGTCCAGTGTTTATATGAACAATTTCTAATAGACCATCCAGATATACAGCATCTGGTTAAAAATTCATGCCGGCCAGAATACAAGAAGGTCAGAAAATGCCTTTGAATTTATGCCATGGTCTTTTCGATAATTCATTCAGGTTTTAAAAGGGAAATTCCTCATTAAATAAAGGACCTAATGCTTATTAATTTATATGCTTAAGCAAGAGACTCCACTAATTCATTTATTAAATATCAAAGACCATATGTTTTCACCCCGTGTCCTTGCTTATTGATTAATTGCCTTCGGCCACTATATATGAAAGCAGCAGTGGGGGTGGGAGAAAGGGTGGGAGAGTAGAAGCTAGTAACCTGGGTAAGCTTCTCATTTTTTAACCTAATGAAAGCTGGCACTTCTTTATGTCCCTGTGCAAAAGCCCAGGTGATACAATTTAAAATGAATTTTCTCATGTAGGCATGGATTTTGCAGTACAGTACTTGAAAGATGTGATTCAATCACTTAGATGCAATGGGGATGACAGGCACAGGTGGAGGAAATGAATGTAACAGAAACTGTCTTGGACCAACTGGAATGTCAGACTTGAGTCTCTAAACTAAACACATTACTCATGGTTGCAGTTAATACATCATATCATCTTGCTCAAGGCATGTTAATTAGAGGTAATAAATGCTCAGGGTACAAAAGGATGAGGCAGAGGTGTAGAATGTTTTGATCAAATCAGGAGCTATCGGATAAACCATAAACAAAAATAAATTTTGATAGATATCACACACACACCCATACACCCTGGAGGTGCTAAAAATATGCATACACATTTTAAGAGATGTTACATATGTATTACATTTAGTTGGCCATAATCAGAAGTGTCTGGACTCTGATGGTAACCACTTTGAGTACCTCTTGCAATTGCAGAAGTGAAACGTGAATTGTATTCATTTATAATTTTAATACAGTTTTGTTCTTTCTTAAAATGTGTATACATGTTTTTGACTTTGTGTGTGTGTGTGTGTGTGTGTGTGTGTGTGTGTGTGTGTGTGTGTGTGTTTCTTTCTATATATTCCTCCTGGCTGGTTGGTGGGTTGTATTGAAATATCTGTAAATCTTATAATAGACTATAATAGCTTGTTTGAAATAAGTAACTTCATTTTGATTGTTATAAGTTCCTTGTACCCACAGACCCACATCCTTGTTCTCCCTAACCATTTGAAAACTCCCTAGCCACAAGTTCCCTGTAATTGCATGCTTTCTTAACTAAAATCAAATATTATACCTTGCAAAACCCCATTGTTACATTCTCATATTTTGTTCTTATATTTTGTTAGTGAGCTAACCAAGGTAACTCCATTGTGTAATGGTTCTTCCACCTTGTCTCTATGCAACTGCCTTAAACCATATCTTGTTGGTAGAACTCCAGGGACTTTCCAGTCACTAGCTGTGCCTGGAACATAAAGTTAATCAAAACTTCCTAACAATCAAAAGTTCCCACTTTGGTTGCTAAGTTGTTAGTTTATGGTTATTATGGCTAGGTTGCTAGTTTATGGTCGCTATGGTCACTAAGTTGCTATGTAGCCTACTTGCAGGTTTTGCCTTTAAAAACTCCTTGCTTGCTCTGCTCGGGGCTGAGAGTTTTTATGGCAATAGCCTCTCTCTCTCGGACGCTGGCTTAAATAAAGACTCTTAATGTGATTCTCTGCATGTTGGCAACCTACCTTCTCACACTCCGGTCACAACAGTATGCTATTTTTTGTTTGTTTATTTTCATCAGTTAGGTGACTTTGACTACAAGCAATGGAAAAACACTGTCTAAATTTATCAGAGGAGGAATATAACTGAAATATATCTGTTCTTCATACAATTGACAAGGAAAATTAAGAATAGCTTAGAACACACAGATGCCAAGGTCTGAGTGGTAAAAATCCTATCTAATATTTTGTCAGGGGACCACCATGAAATGCATGAACTCCAAATGCCTTTTGGTTGATTGTTTCAACCCTTGGGTCACTTGGGTTGACTCAAACCCACAGGAGATAGAATTCAATTGGCTGTTTGAGTTACCCATCTCTACTTTAAGTATAAAGGGCTCCTTTTATTTATAGTTCCATAGTACTGTACAGAATGGAGGATAAATAACTACAGGAAAGCTATCAAGATGCTATTTTCCAAAGAAAAGAAATTCTGGATAAACTTAAATATAATGAAACAACTCACTAAAATGTAGGATTCCCAAGAATATTTTCATATGAGCTGTTTCCTAGATTTATTGACATTGAAACTTTGAGGGACCTAATTTGTTTGTCTGTAGTTATTTCAGAGCATTCATGTGACATTCTTAAAAAGTAATGCTTTAAGAAATTGCCTGTGGGAAGTGCTGCATCAGGAGCACAGCTTAAATGACTAGGATGTGTTGTCAGTAGAGGAAATGCTTAACTGTTATGAATCAATGCTGTTTTTGCAAAAGGTCTCATCTAGGCCTATTAAATCTTTTGGATACCTTTGTTTTTGTGTGCAATAATGTGCATGTATGAGTAGGAGAATGAAATGTTCTATATTTTAATTTAAAAAAGCAACAACACTCCTCAGCTGCTGAGCAAGCATTTGTAGCTTGCACAGTGGCAGAATGAGCCAAAAGCTTAGTGTTGTGAACTGTTTTAAAAATAAAGTATCTTGAAATTTCAAAAAAGAGATGCCCTTTTGCCAAATATGTATCCATGTTTATAGTCTTTTGCCAAATATATATCTTCCACAGTTTTGAAACTAAAGAAACATCAAAAGGAGGAAGAATAGCAATCAATAGCAATGACAGTAGCAGGAGCAACAGCAGTCATAAGAAAAGTTACTGTTCTCTCTCTCTCTCTCTCTCTAACTCTTTTTCTCTCTCTTGTCATAGTCTCACTCAGCCTTGACCAGCCATGAAGTAGCTGGGACTATAAGCAAATGCCAACACAAGATCTTGCTATATTGCTCAGGCTGGTCTCAAACTCCTGGCTCAAGCGATCCTCCCTCCTCAGCCTCTCAATGAGCCACCATGTCTAGCCTATGGAGCATTTTCCCTGTGCCAGGACTATTTTAAGCACTTTACATTTATTATTCTATCTAATTATCACAAAAATCCAATGCAGTATGTATTATTATTAATATTCTAATTTAGCAGATGAGAAAATATGAACAAAAGGTAGCAGGCCCATCATACTGCTAATAAGATAGCCACAGAAGGACTTTATTTTTGTGAATTTATAAAAATATCTTATTTCAGTGTTCATACATTCTCTTTCATTTACTTGGCTAGTATATAGTGAACATCTACTAAGAGGTACAAAAAATTTTAAACATTTACATGTTACTATGCTGTTTAGGGTGTTGACAGAACTTTAGTTTTTTGCTGGTAGAATCTTTGGCTAAATGAGTATTTATTAAAGTAAAAGGAAACACACCTCATCTAACTGAGTGTAAAAATTGTTATGGCTGTGGGCATATATTTCTGTTCACCTGATTTATTAGCCTTTAAAAACATGCAAAATTAAATATGTGCAACTGACACCTCAGTAAAGATTATGGTTAATTCATTTTATAATCACATCTCAGGCATTTTATGAGAGCTGGATGATTTAAAATCTGATGTGGAATATAGATCTTTCACTCATTCAATTTGATTACGGTCAGGAGGTCCTGAGCCATGGAAAGAACATTTATTTCCTGCTTAGTTTACTAGGGCAGTATTTATACATAGTTATCCATAAGTTGAAGAACTTTTTGAAGGAAAATGCCAAAGCTTAGTTCTCTTTCACAGCATGTTTACAGACTTCATAAATAAATGGAAGCTATTAAGAACTTACTTTCAGCAATTTCATATTTTATTTATCCAAAGAAAAAACTTGTTTGAGCAAGTCATATTTTCTCAAGCTAATTTTGTGACGGACATATATTCTAATAAATGAAAATATTCTCACATCTATCTAGTATAGATGGTTACAAGATTTAGTTTTTACCCTTTCTATGTATGCATACATGACTCCTAGATGAAATTCAGTGGTAAAGAATGAATCACTCATGATTTGAAAACTGATAGTATATTAAATTTTTATTATAAGCCAGAAAACACAGTTCTAACTTCTTCATAATTTCTATGTCTATTTAAAATAGAACATAGAAGGAGAATGATGATAAATAAATTGGCATATATAACTTTCTCCAAGAAAAATCAACTGCCCTTATTGGAAGAGAATTATAAATCTCTACTTGTTATTTAATTTCTGACATAAAGTAGTTTCATAATCTTAAACAAATAGCTTGCCCCTCTAAACTTTGTGCTGAATAAATGGTAGACCTGTAAGGAAACTAATAAGAAACTGTCCAAATGTTCACTGCGCCACCACCACCCAAATTAGCCTATGTAGTCATTTTAAAAATCACTCTTTCTTGGCTGAAAACTTCCAGTTATAACAGAAGCATTTACCTTAAGACAGACTCTTGCTTATGAACAATTTGAGGCTTGACTTGAGGTTAGATTTTAGTCAACAATCTTTTTTTTCAGATTTGGCTTACCACACCCACACAAAAATATATAAAAAATCTTTGACATGAGAGTCCTTCAAATATTTAAAGATGACTGTCATAGACAACTGTCATGGATTCTTACATGCATTAATTTTTCAAGTAAAAAATGTCCAGCTCATTAAATTATTTTTAAATAAAAATTCTTAAAAATTCATATTTATCCTATTAATTCTTCTTCCGATAAATTCTTATTTAGCCCCAAATTCAGGAGTCAGCATTTTTTTATTCTCAAACATTACAGTTCCCATTCCAGTATTAAGGTCATTTTTGTCATGCCAGGTATTATATTTTTTTCCTAACATTGTGTCACCATAATTTTTACAAGTCATCCTCCTCAACACATCATTGATAAAGATCGTTTAATGATCAAAATTAGGGGTTTGGACTTTTGGAAATTAGTTTAACTGGATATAAATCAAACCACTTTATTATCATGTAGCATTCATTTTCTTTAAATCTTTCCACGATATAATTAAGATTTGTTTAATGCCTTGCTGAAGTCAGGATTTGGCATTTCTGTGATCTTGCTTTGATATTATAGTCTACAAATTGTATCAGCAAATGAAATAAAGTTGAATGGATCTTCATATTAAATAGTTAATTTTCTAAGTGCCCCAAACCATTTGCTAAATAATCTTTTCTGTTCAGTTTGTTGTCCAGCAGAATTCTCAGTCTTGGCTGTAATATTACACAACTGAATCACCTGGGAGTTTTGCAAATATAACAATGCCAGGGCCTCACACAGATCAAGTTAATTTGAATCTCCACTAGTGGGACTTGAACATCCATGCATTTTTTTTTTAAAGTCCACGATTCTGGTGGTTTCTAGGGCACATTTGCCCAAAGCAAATCATAGTATCACTAATGGTTCAAGTTGATTTTAACTGAACTGAAAAATTGTATGTGGTACACTGAATTAAATGAATATTCATTGAATAAATTATATTGATTAATTAATGTGTATTTAATATATTATTAATTAAATAACAATGAATTATTGAATCATATACTTTTCAATTATATAATTATATTCCATCTAAAAGGATATTTCAGTTTGGTATTGGTATTTATTTATTGTTTTTTGTTAATACTTGTTATACCCATATTTTTAAAAAAGAGATCCCAGACTCAGAATTTCGGCAGGCAGGAGCATTTGAAAATTTAAAACATGACTTTATTTTCATTATATTTATCATCATATTTCTATTAGTTGTAAATACTCCTTGGATTTAATTTATAGGAGTAATCAATTTTTTTTTTAGCACAAATACTAATACTATGTAGAAATAGCTGAATTCCTGACAGTTATGCAATGGACTGACAATAAAGAAATATTAGTCTGGAGCTTCTAGAATCTACCTGTTAATCTCTCCAAGAAATATTAGAATGATATTTTTCACATCTCTTTTTTTCTTTGTTTTTCATAATTGAGCTTTGAATACTTTGAATATTTCTATTTAGTAAACTTGAAAGTCATTCATCATTAAGGGTTATATAAGGCATTTGGAAGGATCCTGGTTCTTGCTTAGCATCTTGTCTTCTGTTTTGATTTTCAGTGCCCTTGGTCAGCAGAGTTTAGCGCAACAAAATAAACATTGATTCTAATTTTGTCCCAGTTCATTAAACTCCCTAAGCATGTTTGACTTTTAAAAAAGTTAAACCAGGTAAGAAATTGCATAATTTGACTTTTTCCTCTTTTATCTTTCCCAGATTGCAAGCTTGTATTTTCTTTTTCTTTCAGTCTTGTTTTTTTTTAGTATTAATTTCAAATTTTACTGTGTTTTAGAGTTTAGTATTACTGCATGTTTATGTCACTATTCTGAATAAGACCTTTTTGATAGATCACATTGGCACATTGTTTTTCTTTTTAATCTTAGCTATTGATTTTTCATATACTTTAAGAAACAGCCTGCTCGGTGGCTCAGCCTGTAATCCCACGCCTTGGGAGGCTGAGGTGAGTGGATTGACTGAGCCCGCGGGTTCGAGCCCCGCCTGGGCAACTTGGTGAGACCTCATCTCTACAATAAATCAAAAAAATTAGCCGGGCGTGGTAGCGCGCACCTGTAGTTCCAGCTCCTTGGAAGACTGAGGCGGAAGGATCGCCAGAGCCCAGCAGGTCGAGGCTGCGGTGGCCGGGAGCGGCCACTGCACTCCAGTCTGGGCGACAGAGTGAGACTCCAACTCAAAAAAAAAAAAAGAAAAAAGAAAAAAAAAACTTTCAGTTTTTGAATCTTACTTTGGAGACCATCTTATCAAGTATTTTGGATATACGGGTGAAGAAAACAAGAGCCATGCAAATGAACAGTGATAAATAAAATTATGTGCTTCACAGTTAATATTACATGCATTTTGTTAAGTGTATTAATTTTATTATTGCACTTAATACCCTAAAAAATACTATGAGGTAGATATTATTTTCATTTATATTTTACAAGTAAAAAAATACAAAATGATGCCCATAAAAATAACTCTAGCTCATAATAACTAGAGTACTTCCACCTCAATAGTATAAAAGAATGTGACCAAAACAGAACTAAAAATCAGGACTGCTGAATCGAATTCTGACCCTCTTTAAACTATAGACATTGTTTTCCCAATTTGACAGGGAGGTTCACATGTGGCCATGATAGTTTATTTTGATGTTTCCTCTTTTTATTATCTCAAAAATTCATGAAGCTATGTTATTATCTAGAGCAGGATTTCTCAACTTTGACTCTACTGACGTTTTGGGCTGGATAATTGTTTGTTGTGGTGGGCAGTCTTGTGCATTGCAGAATGCTTAGAAACATCTCTGGTCTCTACCCACTAGATGCCAGTAGCAATTAGATCTAGTCCTCATCTCATATTTTCCTTCTGTATGTTAGGACTTTATATTAATCTTAATATTCTTAATCTCAGCATTATTATATAGAAACAAAAAGGCATTTAAGTTGCATTCTAAATAAACTTCCTGGTTTTTCCTTAAAAATAGTATGTATCTGCACCACTGTTTTTCTTCTCTGTATTTTACTTGAGACCCACCATATAATTTCTTATATGTAATGGCCATTTCCTTGTGTCACCTCTTCCCTCTGCAGATTGAAGAATATTCCTTAAGTCAGTGAATATCCTGAAAAATATAAACTCTCTGGAATCATGCAATGTACTTAGTCTCTGCAGGCATTAGGATTTCATTAACATACTCATGGTATAAAAAAACCAAATCCTGTTCTTTGATGCTATTTAAGCAACCAGCTGTTCATTTCTCATATCCTCTTTTCTCTTCCAAAGGTATGACCTTCAAATGGGGAAAAAAGATGAAAACACCACCTGGACTCCATGCCCTTCAGCTTTATACCTAATACATGAAAACCAATAGTTCTAGACTATAAGCTTTTTTCTGACTCTAATATTAGTCTCATGTGTTTTAACCCACCTGGGTAAAAGGTTAATGAAGTTTTTTTGGTTGTTGTTTCCAGTACTGGGGGGGTTATCTCTCACATCTTAGTCACATGAAGGTTGCTTATTGCCTGATTAGCCTTGAGACTGTTGTCACCAATCTCTATATTTAATCTCTTCTTATATTTATTCTTCAAATCTAGAGAATTTTTCAAATTTTGTATTTTCATGTAAAAAAATTGATTCAGTAAATCCAAATTTATTTTGGTAGAAATATCTTCATGTGCTACAATGTTTCAGTCATTACAGAGAGAATTTCTCTGCTAATTTTTTAAATTTTGCCAATATTTTGACTATTTGGTCTTTTTCTACCTCTTGGATAACTTTTTTTTCCAGTGGCTTATTCCTTGGATTATTTCTCCATCCTCTCTAAATAAGCTTACTTCAGTAATTATTTAATAGCACCTCCTGCCTTTATTTTATTTGTTTGTTTCAAGTAGTGTCCCCAACCGACATTTGCAACACTTAGTTCTGGAGTTTCTCAAATAGTAAGGAAGAGTAACACGTATCCAATAGGTCTCTGGAAATAATTCCTTACTGTTAACTTCCATATACAGTACACAGTTCTTTATAGCTCCTCTAAAAAAACATTTCTTACTTTCACTATTTTTTTAATTCATTGTATAAATATTTTTTGAGTGGATACTACATTTTCATCACTATTCTGAACTCTGAGAATTCAGTTGAGAACAACACAGACAAGGACTTTGCTCTTGTGGAGTTTACATGTAAGGACAGGCATACAGATTTAGAAATACTATTCAGTACATACAATAATTACACATAGTGGTGAGTGATATGTAGAAAACAAAAGATTAATATGAGGTAGAAGAGTGGCAGGGTTCCTGGACATTTGCAAATGCTACCTTAAGGATAATATGGCCAGTTCTGTGCTCCTGCTGGCTCCTGCAAATACACTAGCATGTTAGCCATGAGAAGACCTTGCCTTGATTCTATGACAGGTACATCTTTTAGCAAATTATAGAATCTCAAAATGAAGCCATATCTGTTACATGTTTATTTGTTACTATTCTTGAGAGATATTTCAGATGTTATAATAGAAATAAAATTCATACATACTTAAAGAGATAGATAAATATCTCAGTCATTAAGACAACAGACTTCCGGGTCCAAAAAAAGTTTATTTCCACAGTGGCAACATACTATTTTTGAGTTTGTGCAAACTTCTTTACATTTTAGAGCCTAAGTTTTCTCATCTATAAAATGAGAGTAATTCTTTCTAGCTCACAGATTTGAAGTAAATATAAAATGTGATAACTAAGGAAGGCTACTATCAAAACCCAGAAAATAACAAAAGTTGACAAGGATACAGAGCAACTGGAACCCTTGCTCACTGCTGATGAGAAAGTAAAATGGAGCAGCTGCAATGGAGAACAGCATGGGGGAGTTCTTCAAAAAATTGAAAATAAAATTACCCTATGATGCAAAAATCTCACTTCTGAATATATACCCCCAAATAATTGAAAGCAAGATCTCAAAAAGATATTTGTACTTTCATGTTCGTAGCAGTGCTATTCACAACAACTATACCATGAAATCAGTCCAAGTGTAGATTAACAGATGAATAGGTAAGAAAAACGTGGTCTATACATAAAATGGAATACGTTATAGCCTTAAAAATAAAGAAAATTCTGACATGTGCTGCAACATGGATGAACTTTGAAGGCATTTTGCTTTGAAATAAGTCAGGCACAAAAAGGTAAATATTGTGTGATTCCACTTAAATGAGATCGTTAAGAGGAGTCAAAATCATAGACACAAAGTGTTGAATGGTCGTTGTTGAGGAAGGGGAGAAGAGGGAGTGGGAGTTATTGTTCAATTGATACAGAATTTGTGTTTTAGAAGAGAAAAGAGTTATGGAGATGAATGGTGGTGATGGTTATATAACTTTATGAATATATTTAATACCACTGAACAATACACTCAAAATGATTTAGAAGTAAATTTTATGTGTCTTTTGCCACAATATACAAAGTAATACTTAATTTTACAAATGAAATATCTAACCTAATGCACATAATCGGGTACCTAGCATATGGTAGGCAAAAATACGGGCTATCTCTTGTTTTTATAATTTTGGGGGGTTAATATTCTAACTTATTCTAGAAAATCCTGGAAACAGTAATATTTACTTGTGTTAGCAATAGTATCTTGATTTTCTGGTGCAGTTTCAATTCATAAATTTTATTTCATTTTTAAGCTTTCAAGCCTGGTGCAGTGTCTCCTGGTTTTTTGTTTGAAAAATATGGGTACATGATACACACTGCAAATACATTTTGCCTGCATACTGATAAATAGGCCTTACCTTCTTGCTTTTTGGCTAAGAGTACCACTTTCTACACAGATGCTTTAGAGGCCAGATGCAGAGCAATTTGAGAAGTAGATGCCCCTTACTGTGAAGCAATCATTGCCCTAGAGGTGCTTATCCTGCCTGGTTATAATTTTGTTATAAAGCAAGCAAAAGATTTACTATGTAATCCTGAAGCAACAGAATTATTAAGTATGCAAATTTACATGACCGTATTGGTTGGCATGTTTTAATTGCCTGCCTCATAGCATTAATAGGAACAAAGTCTAGAATTTTCTCCAACCTCATTCAATATAGATAAGGGCTTATTTGCCAGGCCCTTTCTTTGTTTTCTTCAATCAAATTGCAGGAGAAAAAAAATTTAAAAAAGGTTCTAAGACATGAGCCTAGACAACTCCAATGAAAGTATTTAAAATTCTGCATAAGGAGTTTTAGAAAAAATGTGCTAAGAAAAAAAGTGAAGTAGGCAGAGTTTAAAGTAAAAAAAAAAAGGCATTGAAAGAGATTTGAGGTGAAACATTAGTTGATGCTTTGACCATATGACGTTTATTCAAGCCCTATCCCTGAAAATAGAAATGTGGACCATGAAGATTTTGATTATTTATTTTCAAGCATTTACAAACAACAAGGAAATGTGTGCCAAATTTTGTACACTTTCAAATACACCCTCAAATTAATTAGTACTTAAACAATAACAGTTAAGAAAAATTATGTTATAATTATATAGATTAAAGGGTTTTTTTTTGTTTTTTTTTTTTTTTTGAGTTGGAGTCCCACTCGATCGCCCAGACTGGAGTGCAGTGGCCGCTCCCGGCCACCGCAGCCTCGACCTGCTGGGCTCTGGCGATCCTTCCGCCTCAGCCTTCCCAGTAGCCGGAATTACAGGCGCGCGCTACCACGCCCGGCTAATTTTTTTGATTGATTGTAGAGATGAGGTTTCGCCTGCCCAGGCGGGTCTCGAACCCGCGGGCTCAGGCAATCCACTCATCTCAGCCTCCCAAAGCGTGGGATTACAGGCTGAGCCACCGAGCCCGGCTCAGATAGACTTTTAAAGAAAGAAAAGGCAGTAGAACACCATACTACTGCCGGAAACCAAAACTGGCAGTCTGTGATCTCGGTATTTAGAGACAGCTTCTACAAGGGACAGAATGGAGATTGCTGTTACACTCCAAAGTATGTTCTGTGATTCCATTCTGCATCATATATCAGCCGAAAGAGAAAAGAACAAGGGTGCAGTCTTCCTCTGGGCTTCTTGGGCCAGAGGGCCAGCAACCTGCTTAACCTGAGAACTAGACACCCATCTTAATAAACAGTGGCTCTGCCTTCGAAGCCCTCAGAGCACACGCGCTCCCTCTCTCAGTCTCCATCCCAAGACATCTCCTGGGGGCCTGATGGAGAGATGTGGTGTCCTGGCCAGTGTGAGTTCAGTTCAGTGGGCAGCAAAGGAGCCAGACTGACCCAGAGCAGTGCATTTTGGGAACTGTAGTTTGCAACAAGCTGCTTTAAGGACGTGGGTAGTCAGGGTTTAAGATCTCCTTCCCAGTTCTTCCATGTCAGCATAGGAAATGTCCTTAACATGGAATTAATTCTTATACAAACACATCAGCCAACATGCATGGGCTTCTTGCTGTTCACTTGCAACTTCTTTCTTTTCCAGCTCCAGAATTAGAACATTTAGAGAAAGGAAGAACAACAGGGGAATATGAAACTAGTAATTAAGATAGTTTGGCACTACTGTGAAACTCAACTGATAGGTCAACGAAATAGAAGAGATAGTCTGGTGTAAATCAGAACTTGATATAAATTAAGAAGTCTTCAGAATGAAAACAGTAAGAGTATATAGTTCAATAAATTATATTGTGGTAATTGGCTATTTGGAAGGGAAAATCAATCTAGATAGATCCTTATCTTTTACTCAAGAGCCCGAAATATTAGAAACTTCATCCCTCATCCATTCCATGTACTCTATACAATTAAAAGGCAAACAACAAACTTCACCACACATTTGGCAGACAAAGAGTTACAATTTTCACTATACAAAGAGGTCTTACACACCATGGGGAAAACTTGCAAAGGGCATCAGCCCATAGGTAAAGTCAAAGGAACTATCTTTATGAAACAATTAGGAGAACAAATACCTCTTTATTTACAAGAGTGTTCACTACAATACCATGTATAAGAACAAAACATTATCACAAACCTTGAAATGTTGAACAATTAAATAATTGTTGAATACATTATATTTTTATTTATGTGATGTAACATTGGCTGGCCATTATAATTGTATTTTAGAGAATACTATCATGGGATCAAACATGAGGTTTCATTTTTAAACAATGTAAAATAAAATGGTCTACATGTAATGACCCTCATGAGTGCCTGCATGTGTCCTGCATATACAGGAATAATAGAGACCACCAAATCCATTAACAATGGATCTCTCTGTGTGATGCGATTATATGAGATTTTTAGTTGCTTCTGTGTTCTCTTTTTTATTTTCCATTTCTGTTTTCCAAATTTCCACAATAAGCTTCTTATAAGCAAGTTATAAAAGTTGTTTTAATAAACCAATAGCTGTTAAACCGGTGTATAAGAAGCAAAAAACCACTATGGGAATAAGTAAATAAAGGTGGTTTTTATTAGTAGAAAGCACAATATTGTAAAGATTTTTTTCTCTTAAATTTATTTATTAATAAATTAATCTATAAATCCAATGAATTCCAGTTAAAACACTACGAGAATTTTACTTTTGAAATTTGGCAAAGGTATTTGAAAATCACCTGGGGAAAAAATGTGCAAAAAGAGGATAATTCTATAAAAAAGTAATAAAGGACAGTGGTGCCGGCAGATGTTGAAATGTATCATGAAGATACAATTATCAAAACATTTGACAAATGAGCAGACTGGAGCCCCCAAATATACTAAATACTCAAGGGAATTTTAGTACAGTTGACCCTTGAACAACTCAGGTTTGAACTACACTGGTTCACATATGCATGGATTTTTCTCCACCTCTGCTACCCCTGTGACAGCAAAACCAACTTCTCCTCTTGGGCCGCCTTCTCAGATTACTCTATGTGAAGATGAGGATGAAGACCTTTATGATGATCCACGTCCACCTAACGAATAGCAAATATATTTTCTCTTCTTTATGATTTTCTTAGTAACATTTTCTTTTCTCTAGCTCACTTTGTTGTAATAATACAGTTTATAATACATGTAACATACAAAATATGTGTTTATTGACTGTTTATGTTATCGGTAAGGCTTATAGCCAACAGTAGGCTTATTAGTAGTTACGAATATTTGGAGAGTCAAAAATTATATGTGAATTTTTGATGGCATGGGAGTCGGCACCCCTAACCCCTGAGTTACCCAAAGATCAACTGTACATGTTAAAAGAAGCACTTCAGCCGGGCTCGGTGGCTCAGTCTTTAATCCCGTGCTTTGGGAGGCTGAGGTGAGTGGTTTGCCTGCGGGTTCGAGACCCACCTGGGCAACTTGGCGAGACCTCATCTCTACAATCAAAAAATCAGCTGGGCATGGTAGCATGTGCCTGTAGCATCTTCCAGCTACTTGGAAGGCTGAGACGGAAGGATCGCCAGAGCCCAGTGGGTCGAGGCTGCAGTGGCCAGGAGTGGCCACTGCACTCTAGTCTGGGCGACAGAGTGAGACTCCAACTCAAAAAAAAAAAAAAAAAAAAAAGCATTCAACTCAAATCATGCAGAAGGAAGGATGAATTATTTAATAAATGAGGCAACTTAACAGATGTTTTGTGAAAAAAAATTATAGAGTTAGGTTTCCATTTCTTTGTTTCACCAAAATAACTTCTAGATGGATCAAAAGGTGATCCACTCCCTGGTTTAGAGGCCTGCATGGGGTATTCCTTGCAGTTAGGAAGGCGCCCCCATGGGTACCATGAAGCCCCTGCCCACTTCTGTGGTGTGATCCCTCTTCCACGACCCGTGCACTCCTCTCTGTATCTGTGACTCACCAAGCTCCACCTGCTCAGTGACTTGACAACTGTTGTCCCCTGCCTGGCAGGCTTGTCCCATGGCTGCCTACTTCTTATCTTGCTCCCCTCCTGAGAGACGCACTGGTCACCCCCATCCTCCTTTACATTATCCTGCTTTATTTTCTCCATAGTCCTTTTCATCCTCAAAAGTCATTTATTCCTCCATTTACCTTTTATGGATGGGCCCATCATCCACATACTGGGGTTCAAGTTCTTGGAGGGCTGTTGTCTTGTTCACGCAGTAAACCCTGTGTCCACAAACAGTGTCTGAACAGAGAGGCACTCAATAACCAGGAGACTCATTGAATGACTTTAAACCTGAGAATGAAACAAGAGATAAGCACCTTTCCAAACTGCCAAGAAAAATGCAAAGCTGTGAAGGAAGGATAGGAGAATTAATTCATGCATTAAATAGATAGCTGGGGAGGGCCCAGTCACTGAGGTGCTGGAGAAGCAATGGTGAACTAGACAGGTGAGGTACTGCCCTCAGGGAGCTTATACTCTAGAGAGAGAGAATGACAAACAGAAGCAAACAGTAAGTACCTATACATAGTGATAAGTGTGACCAAGAAGAGAGATGAGGAACTGAAACAGAATAATTGAGGCAGGCCTCCTTTAAACAAGGTTTTCCACAAACCTATCCCCAAAAGTCCAAAGAAGCTGAGAGTACAAAGAAAGAGGCTGATAAGTCTAGTTTCTTAGAAAGAAACATTTAATAGGGACTTACGAACAGAAGCCATGTCTATATTTTGGTTGGTGATGAGACAAGATGGTAGATATTCACACCAGTTACCTCTTAGACCCAGGGCTTATTTACCATAGGAGAAGGGTAATTCAGAAGGGATGTGGACAATTGAAGTGTGTTAACATTAAGGTTATTTTGACTCAAGGGTCAAATTTATGGTGAGTATGCGCTTTTACACAAAGAACAATAGATAAAGTGGAAATCTTAGAGGCTTTCCTAGAACTGGGGTTTACCAGAAGCCATTATGGTAGATAAGCATCCAAGATGGAGTTGTTTAGCCTCCACACAGGGAATCACGGAATCCTCTCTGAGCTGGTGACATTTAAACTATGACCTGAAGAATATAAGCACTGTCCTCTGTCAGCTATCTGCAGACAGGAGGAAAGAACAGTCTAGATGGTTAAGCTAGGTACTAAGAATTGATATGAGAAAGAACTCAGGCATGCCTGAGGTGCAGTAGTGAGTAGGAGAGGGAGTATGAAGCTGGAGAAACAGGCAGCTTCTAATCCTGGAAGGGCATCCAAGGTCATGGTAAAGTTGTGGAATTTATTCTAAGAATGATGGAAAACAGCAGGAAGGTTTAACACAAGGGAGCAACATGATCTGGTTTCAGGTTTTAAAATATCACAGTTGTGGTAAAGAATGGAAATGGAAGGATCTGTTAGAAGGTTATTTTATACATTGAAAAAAATCCGTGGCAAAAGAATAACAACAACAACAAAAAAATGAACAATAAACCAGGGGAAAAAATTGTGCCATTTAACCAAAGCCTGCATTTCTGAATCTATAAGAGTAATACAAAGTAATATGGGAGAAAAAGTAGAAAAATAGACGGAGGCTTTAAAGAAGGAGTTAATAAAGGGACTTCTATCTCATCAATTCCCTTCTTTCCTTCCTTCTTTCTTCTTCTTCCTCTTCCTCTTCTCCTTCTCCTCCTCCTTCTTTTCTGGCTCTTCTTCTTCCTCCGTCGAATACACACACACACACATACAAACACATATACACACACTTCTTCCTCTAAAGAAAACAAAACACTGCATAGTAAATTGCCAATCAACATATGAAAAGAAGTTCACTGGCAGTCATAATAAAAGAGATACACATCAAAATAATAATAAGATTCCATTTTTCTCTTCTCAGATTGGCAAATATTAAAACTTTTTTTATTGTCCAGGGTTGACAAGAGCTTGGGTAAAAGAGACACTCCCATATAAATTTAATGGGAGAAGAATGTGTGTGTGTTTGGGGGTGGGGAGTGCCAGCATTTCTATCTGGATGGCAGTTTAGCCACATCTTTCAAGATTTTAAATGCATGTGGTGTCTGACCCAGAAATTTTAGCTCGAAGAACATATGGTATGGCGATTCTCCATGCTCCTAAGTACATGTATGAAGTGCTCATGGCAGCTCTGTTGGAATAAGAAAAAATCCCAACAAAACCACAAATGAGCATCAACAGGAGTCTGGTTAAAAAATTTCTGGTTTATCCATTAATGGAACACTCTTTCCTCATTAAAGAAGAATTATGTGGATCTATATTTACTGCTGTGTAACCCAATCCAAGGTATAAAGTTACATAAGAAAAATTTTAAAAAGCAAGATGTAGAACAATGGAAAAGACACACACACAATTTTGTGCAGAAAGCGTGTTCCGGAAGAGTCTATAAGAAACTGTTATGTTAACAGAGATTGCCTTAGGGAAAGGAGTTGGAGTTTGGGAGGTTAGGAGGAAGACTTTTACTTTTCATTTTACACTCTCTGTGGTGTTTGAATTTTTAAATATACTTTATTAAGCAAACAAAATATGTTTAAAAATGGGAAACAAGTTAACAGTCGTTATTCTGGGCACAACGAGCAATAATAGCTCCTAATAATGAATAATAAAGATTATTAATAAGCCCTTGCATTTTCAGGACTATGTACCATTTACCAACCTAATGTCTTTAGACATTAGCTCATTTAATTCCCAGCTGGGTAGTTGCAATTATCCTGTACTCCTGATCAGACATCAAGAACCGTGTCAGGGGAGCTCAGCGTTTATGTCAGCTTCTCTGATTTTCTTCCTGGGCTCTTTCTCTACTCTGATCTGATGAGAGAGCCGAAGGGCCTCAGTTGTGAAGGCAGCTATCTTCTTTCCCAGCACATGCCAATAGAGACAAAAGTTATGGGTTGTTCATGTATCTCTGCCGACCCTATCGTCTGCAGTGTGACCTTGGGCAAGTCACTTCCATTCTGTGGATGATCTCGAATGTCTCTTCCAGCTCTAAATATCTTTGATTTATGCTGAATGTCCTGCTAAGGTAATTGAATTTTCAGGGTGGTGTGTCATAACTCATCCCTAAAAGTTTGCAACAGAAGTTCATGGACAACATCTAAAGAACTGGGGTCTTGAGCAACTCTGTAAATCACCTGTTCTACAAAGCACACTAGTCATACCCTTGAAGTGACTGCTAGGGAAAGACGCACCGAAGTGAGCCCTACTTTGCTCTATTTCCAGCTCGGGCTGTGCATCCTCCTGCAGAAAGTCTTTTGCCTCCTCCGCTTCAAAGGCCACGTGGTCCTCCTCTGACCCCCAACACCAGCCCTAGCACTACTTTTATCCCATTTCATTATACAGTTGACCCTTGAACAACATAGGGGTTGGGGCACCAAGTCCCCACACAGTTGAGAATCCATGTATAACTTTGGACTCCCCCCAAACTTAACTACCAATCACTTACTGTTGACTGGAAGCCTTACCAAGAACCTAAACAGTCAATGAACACATATTTTGTATGTTATGTGTATTATATACTGTATTCTTACCATAAAGTAAGCTAGAGTAAAGAAAATACCGTTAAGAAAGTCCCAAGGAAGAGAAAATAGATTTACTATTCACTAAGTGGGAGTAAATCATCATAAAGGTCTTCATCCTCGTCTTCACAGGGAGTAGGCTGAGGAGGAGGCATTCGAAGAGGCCTTGTTCTTGCTGTCTTGGCGAGTGGCAGAGGCAGAAGAAATCCATGTGTAAGTAGTCCCACACAGTTCAAATCCACGCCCTTCAAGGGTCAACTGTATAAATGTTGGTGTTCATCCATCTTCTCAGGGCAGTATTGTTCATCATGCATCCTCTGAGCCCACTACAGAGTCTGGAACATGGAGTACACTTCACAAATGTCTGAAACAGACAAATGAAGAGCCAGCCTTGGTTAATGAGTGTGACTTGCTCTGCTGTTCAAGAGTTTGTGTCTTTGAGTTCTAGATTTTGGAGTTGAAGACAGATTCTTAAAACAAAGGGCTATGTAATTAGGGGAAATTATAAAATCTTAGAAATCAAATGAAGACTGTGCGTCAAATCTGTGAGCTACAGAGACAGATGCCGTGGGTTTGAATCCTGCTTGAATCTTAGTTCTTCCTGGTCAGTGCAGCAGACACTGCCATGGATCCACTCACAACCCTCTGATTATTTAGTGTGCACCCTCCTTTTAGAGACATGGTAGCTGAAGCCTAGAGAGGGGAGGGGGCCTTCTCCTCACTGAGAAGCCTGGGCTAGCATAGGCTTCTCATATCTGGCGAAGCACAGGGGAGGAGATGGTGCCAAAGTCATACTGGATACCGGCTGGCTCCTTTCTCCTTCTCCTTGGGCAGTTGTGTGTTAGGATGTGATGGGGTAACTAGCTGTGACTCCCCTATGTACACACATGCAGGAATGCACACAAGTGTCCACATGTGCTTGTGCACAAATACTGACTGTCCAGTGGGGCACTGGCACATGGAAGGACAAGGCTTCTCTGAGCAATGACCAGAGAGAGCACTAGGCAGGGAGCCAGGAATAAGGGCCCTAGTGCCATATTTGCTGCCAAGACTCTACCCAGCCTGAGCTGCTGCCATCCAAATGGCAGGATTCTTGGATGGAAGCTTTGTCAAAATGTCAGCTCAAAACAGACAGAGAGATGAGACAGATGAGCATTTTGGATCGGCTTTTGATCCATCAGAAAGCTGGACTCCAGGTTGTCGTGGAAAGATGTTTTGTTGCTGACTACGCTGGGGGTCAGGATCTAGGGACTTTCTGAGGATGTAATCTTGCTCTACCCTCCCCCCCAGTTCTGATATAGGTGAGCCAGGAAGGAAAGGGGATGTGGTGACAGAAGGTCACCCCTTTTAAAGGAGTCTGCCTTGCTGTACTGGACAACATCTTGTGCAAAAGCTGTGTGATTCTAGCCGTGCCTGACTGTGCTGTGAACTTGGTGGCAAATCTCCTCCCTGAGTCAGTTTCTTCCTCTTTAGGTGGAAATTTTAATGTGTCCCTGAGACCATCCTGCAGCCATCTTTCAGGAAAGATGGCTTAGGTTGGTAGGACACAAATTCATCCTCTCAGCCCCTCTCCTACTGCCTCCTTAACGCTGAGCAGCAGCCAGAATCTAGAGGGCATTGCGAGCTTGGGTCTGGTCTGAGCCAGTGCTATCGTCTAAGCAGCATTTCCCATGTTTGTTTTAGAGAACGGCATTTTTGTGGACTGTTATTAGGTATCCATTATTAAAAGGGTGGTGATTAGGTTAGCATGCCAGTTGTAAAAGAAATGTTAACTCACTTTTAGGTCAATAAATTAAAACCAGTGCTAATTTACTAAACGTGTATTGTATTAAACCCCATGCTAGGCATGTGAATGCAGAAAGGAATGATTGATGAACCCGGGCACACGTGGGCTTAGCATCTATTAGGGGAGATAGAAAGGTGAGCCCCTGGTTACCATAGATGGACTGAGAGCAAGAGCTAAGGTGTAGACAGGATATGGAGCTAGTGAGGAGGAAGGAATGACTTTGGATGGGGGTGGGGCAAAAGGTCCTATGGGTGTCAGCTTTTAAATTTCCCTGGTTGCGAGATTATTCACAAGACTCTCCTTGTGAGTATTTCAAGCACAATACTATGTATAAGGCACAAAGGCTTGAAGCAGCATGGGGTGCTTGGGGAACTACATGACGTTTGACAGGTTTAAATGGATAGTTCCTGAGAGCAGGGGTGTATCACCTGATATGGCCCCGTAGCCACATCCTCCCCTTATATTATTATGAAAAATAGAGATTGGATTGTGTGGCTCCATTGACCCTTTGGAAACACTGTAATCAAATGTAGACAGCTGCTCAGATTGTCTGAGTCACCAAGGAAGAGATGCTACAGAAATGTGGCAGCCAGGAGATAGCCAGGCGGATAGAGGTGACAGGTAGAGGAGATGCTGATAGTGATGGGAACCCTCTACCTAGGTGCTGTAACACTGGCTGGATTCACAAAGCGTGCCCTCTGCAGCAGTGCCTCAAAAACCTGAACGTGCATGCACATCACCCGGTGGATCTTATTTAAGCCTCAGGGTCTGCATTTCTAACAAGCTCCCAGTTGTTACTAATACTGCTGGTCCTGGGACTACATTTTATGTTCTAAAGTTTTGGAGTAGATATTGGCAAACTATGGCCCCATTCCATTTCCTTCTGTAAATAAAGCTTTATCGAAACACAGCAACCTACCCCCTTTTATTTGAGACAGGGTCTTTCTCTGTCACTGAGGCTGGAGTGCAGTGACATGATCACAGCTTACCACAGCTGTGACCTCCTGGGTTCAGGCATTCTTTCTGCCTTAGCTTCCCGAATAGCTGGGACTACAGGCACACACTAACACACCTGGCTATTTAAAAAAAAATTGTAGAAACAAGGTCTCACTATGTTGCCTAGGCTTGTGTCAAACTCCCGGACTTGAGCAATCCTCTAGCCTTTGCCCCTCAAAGTGCTGGGATTACAGGTGTGAGCCACTGCATCTGGCCTTATTTATTTATATGTTGTCTGTAGCTGGTTTTATACTCCAATGGCAGAGGTGAGTAGTTGTGACAGATACCATATGGCCCATACAGCCCAACATATTCACTATCTGAATTTTTACAGAAAAAGTTTGCTGACTTTGGTTCTAGAGTAGTGATTCTTGAACTTAGCTATATATTAAAATCACTGGGAAAGCTTTTAAAAATCTGAATGTCCAAGACGCACTCAGACCAATTAAATCATAATCTCTGGAGGTGGGCTCTAGTACTTTTTAAGATTTCCAGGTGATTCTAATATGCAGCCATCGTTAAGATGCTCTGTTGTAGAGGCTGCTGTGATTCTGATTCATGGCATACCTGCAATTCAAGAACAGACCACTAAGAGGCAGTGATACCAGTTGGGATATGTCCAAAAGGCACAACAATCCTCATTAGACATGGGTAACTGGGTAATTCAAACTGACACTAGCCACCAAATCTCCTAGCATAATTATAAGTTGCATTACAACTGAACAATCATTTGTAGGTGGTCAGCTAATGTTAGCCACTTGTCCTGTTCAACCAAGGCAAGCCTGTGAACCTGCAGGCCTCAGAACTTGTCACAGAACTAACTGCTTTAGACCTTTTATAAATAATTCTCTAGTAGAAACTACTATATGTCTGAGCTTTATATTTTCTAATCATGGCTGTTTCATCTTAATTTTGTCACTGTGTTATTTGTCAAGATTTCAGCTCTACCTGTGGTATATACTGTGCCTTAAATGAAACAAATCTTAAGTATAATTAGCATCTGTGTAGCCCTCACAGCTTATAAAGAATTTCATATCTATCATATCATGTAGAATTTAGTCCCATTTTATAGGTAAGAAAACTGAGGTTCATAGAGTGGAAGTGAGGATTTTTAGAATTAATGAGTGGGGGAGGTGGATCTCTTGCCCAGATCTTCTGTCCATGACACCAGTGATGACAATGGTTAACTTCCTCCCAATTTCAGAAAAAGTTCCTTTTTGCCAATATTACAAAGCTATCTCTCACTGCCCCCCATTCCTTTCCTTGCTGCAGCCCTGTATCCCCTGCCTCATTTCCTGTGCCTCTCTTCCAACTCCTTTCAAATGAATAAAAGATTTTACAGTTTCTTTATAAATACTCTGCAGGTTTCAATCCAGTCTTTCTATAGATTCAAACAAAGTCCCTAAGGGGCTTGGTTCCCTCTTCTTTTTCCTTTCTGTTCAATACGTTTGAACCATTTTAAACCTAACACATCAGAACTGTTTCTAAAGGCAGGTACCCAGTAATTGACTCACAGATGTAAGTTTGAGCCTTGCTACTTGTGGTGCTATCACTTGAGACCACTCCAGGTCATGGGGAAGACAAATAACCTCCAACTTGAATTCAATTTCATTTCCTCTGCCCCAATGAAACTTTTTTTTTTTTTACCTGTCAGCTTCATGCTTGTTGGGAACAAAGAACCAGCCTCCTTGCATCTGACCTGGGTGGGCTGTAATGTTTGGGAGGCGCTGAGAGATGGATGTTGAGCCACTCTGGACTGGCCCTTTGCCCTGAGATATGGTTGTTGATTGGATTCCAGCAATCCAATTGGTTTTCTGTCTCAAAGCCCTTACCTTTCACTTTGGGGAATGAAGTGTCCAAACCACAAAGGCCCAAATGGAGGTGGGGGGAGAAGTCCAAATACTTGTAGTTGAATTTGTGTTTCATCCCCTACCTCCTTCTATTAGAGAATCAATTTCTGATGTGTTCCTCTGAACAGGGAAAATGCTAAACGGAGCAATATATGATTAAACAACCACTGGGAGACATCAATTTTAGAATGGACAATAAATATAAGTGAAGAATATTCAATGTTTATCAACCTTTGCAGATTTACTGCACCCATGTGGGCTGACCAAATGGAGAGAATGAAGGTTCTGACAACATATTCTGGATTCCTGGGACAGAGCTAATTTTATGTCATTTTAGTCTTTTTAATAAAGGTGGTTCATTAAGTGTACAATGAACCTTGATTTCATCTTTATATCTGTTTTAGTCTTTAGAAATTAATGTTCCCCAAATCATAAAGAAACAAACTCTTTGTTAGATTTGGGTTGGGGAAATATGGGTAATTACAGAGCTTTAATGAGATGTGCTGAATCTCAGATCAGTCACAGGGTGCAGTAGTCAGGGACCTAACAAATCATGGACACCAAACTTGAATTGGTTAAGCCAAAAAATGGGATTTATTGGAAGGCTATTAGGACAGCTCATAGAATTAAAGGACAAGATGAGAAATCAGGCCACAAAGAGTCAGGAACCAGGGCAAGTCCATGGAGCTTGGGAACAAGAAATAGGTCCTCAGACACCCTGAGGACTGTCCCTCCATTGCTCATCTCTGTCTTTAGCCTCATTTTTTATTTGTGAATTCCCTCTACATCTGCAAGGTCACCTGCAACTTTAGACTTCATCTCCAAAGCTTCCCCAGTGAGAGGAAAAGGTCTTCTCTCTAGCATCAGTTAAATCTCTGCAGAAAGAACCCTGATTGGTTGATCTTGGGTCACATGTCTGAGCCCTGGCCCAATCACTATGGCTGTGGAAGTGGTGTTGGGTAGGTAGACATCTCCCATTCTGAGTCCAGGGCAGGGCTGCAGGAAGAAAAGTGATACCTTAAAGAATTATGGGCACAGGCTTGGTCTTGGGGCCATTGTTGAGAGGTAGCCACTCCAATTTGTGTTTGTACGTTTATGAAAAAAGAAAATAAGAAAACTATAGGGATCACTTATTAAAGACTTACATATGTAGTGGACTTTTAAATAAATTGTCCCACTGATTTCAAACCACTGATGTAGGTGCAGTATTGATAACCTCATTTGATGTATGAAAAACAAAGGTCCAGAGAGGTTAAAAAAACTTGCCCAAGGTGAGCGCAGTGGCTCACATGTGTAATCTCAGTACTTAGGTAGGCCAAGGCGAGAGTATTGCTTGAACCCAGAAGTTGGAGACCAACCTGGGGAACATCCTAAGACCTCACCGCTACCAAAAAAAAGTAGCCAGGCATAGTGGCACATGCCTGTAGTTCCAGCTATTTAGGAGGCTGAGATAGAAGGATCACTTAAGCCTGGGAGGTTGAGGCTGCCGTGAGCCATTATTGTGTCACCGTACTCCAGCCTGGGCCACAGAGTAAGACTCCAACTCAATCAATCAGTCATCAATCAATCAATAACTTGTTTAGAGTCAAACCACTGATAGCAGGAAGAGCTGGAGTCGGAACACATGCTGGTTCTGATCCCTAAGCCACTAGGCTATCTATGACCGTTATGCCCCCATATCACACCGCACACTGCAACCTTTCCCCAAAACAAATTTACTCATGGCCTTCCCTCGGTTAAACCATCAGTGGGCACCCCACTTTGCCTACAGGGTGAAGTTCAAATTTTTTATCCTGTCTGACAGAACACTACCACCATCTCTGGCTAGTTCCCTCTTCCCTGCAAGAATTCTCATTCCCTGCCGCACCTCCATTACTTTGTCTGAACCATTGTTAATGATCATGTTACATTCTGCAGTGGATACTTATATAGCTATCTCCTCTGCTGGGCATTAAGGGTGGAAACATCACCCTGGCCTTAAGTGTGTCCCAGTCCTTTGTTTCCCCTGAGAAGACCGACATTCAGTGAACACACAGTAATTAGATCTCCACTTTGGTACCCATCCTCTCACCTACCATATACATAGCTCATCTTCCGGTATTGCCCGTCTTTGTTCGTTTGTGTTGCTATAACAAAATATGTGAGACTGGGTCATTTATAAAGAACAGAAATTTATTTCTCACAGTTCTGGAGGCCGTGAGGTTCAAGATTAAGGTGCCAGAAGGCTTGGTGTCTGTTTCCAAGGGAAGCAGCACCCTGTTGCTGCATCCTCTGGAGGGGATGAATGCTGTGTCCTCACAAGGCAGAAGGGATGGAAGAGGCAAACTTGCCTCCTTAAGCCCTGTTATAAGGCACTAATCTGTTTATGAGAATAGATCCCTCATGATCTAATTGCCTCCTAAAGACTTCACCTCTTAATACTATTGCATTGGGAATTAAGTCGCACCATGAATTTTTGAGGGGACACAAACATTCAAACCATAGAATTCCACTCCTGCCCCCCCAAAACCCATGCCCTTCTCACATACAAAATATATTCATCCCACATCCATAGTCCCAAAAGTTTTAACTTGTTCTAGCATCAACTAAAAAATCTAAAGTCTAAAGTTTCATCTAAACATCATCTAAATCAGATATGGGTGAGACTCAATGTGTAATTCAAACTGAGACACGTTTCCCTTCCAGCTATAAGACTGCAAAATCAAATAAGTTACCTGCTTCCAAAATACAGTGGTGGGACCAGCATAGAAAAAGACATTCCTATTCCAAAAGGAGCAGGAAAACAGAAAGGGGTAACTGGTGCCAAGTAAGTCCAAAACCTAGCAGAGCAAACAATATTAAATCTTGAGGCTAGAGAATAATAATCTTTGACTCTATGTCCCGTCTTCAGGACACTCTGGAGCAGGAGCTGGGCCCCCATGACCTTGGAGTATCCTACCCCTATGACTTTGCTGGGCGTAGCCCATGTAGCAGCTCTCATGAGTTGGAGTTGCATGCAGGTGGCCCTACAGTTATGGGGTGTCAGGGGCAGCTCCACCCACATAATTTCCGTAGGCATTGCCTGAGTGGGACTTTCTGTGGCGGCCCCTCCCCTGTGGTAGTTCTCTGTCTGGGTCCTGAAGATTTCCAAGGCATCCTTTAAAATCTAGGTGAGGTAGCCAAGGCCTCCTCAGCTCCTGCACTCTGTGCGTCTGCACAGTTAGCCATGTGGATGCTGCCAAGCTTTAACACTTGGCCTTCCAGATCAGCCAGCTGAGACAGACCTGGGCCCACATAAGCCACAGATGGGGCAGTTGAGGAGTGCTGTGGCCAAATGCGGGGAACAGAGACTTGAGGTGGCCTTGGGCAGCAAGCTTCTAAGTTCCCTCTTTTGAAACCTTTCTGCCCTCAAGGCCCTGCAGGCTGGGCCTGTGAGCAGAGTGACAACTAAAACACTTTTAGGTCATTCTTCCATTGTCCTGATGAACAGCATCTGGCTGCCTTCTGTCCCTACTAATCTCCTTCTCAAGGGGGTTGCTTGGCCACACCCTTTGTGTTTTCTCCCCAACACAGTTTTTTATTCTTATCAATCTGGCCAAGCTGACAATTTTTTCAAATCTTCAAGTTCTACTTCCCTTTTATTTATAAATTTCATCTTTAATTTGTTCTCTGTAAGAGAAGTCATATAGCACCCTCAACACTTTTCTTAGATATTTCTTCTGCCAAAGATCCTTCTAGTTCATTGTTCTTAATTGTGCTTTCCATAAAACCCTAGGGCAGGGACACAATTCAACTAAGTTCTTTGCCACTCTATAACAAGGATGGCCTTTCCTCCAGTTTCCAATAAGATATCCCTCAATTCTGTATAAGACCTCATCAGAATTGCCTTTACTGTCCATATTTCTACCAATATTCTGATCACGACTCAAGTAATCTCTAAGAAGACTTAGGCTCTGTTGATAGCTCTTCTCTTCTTTTGAACCTCCATCAGAATTGCCCTTAATGCCCTGTTTACAGCAATATAGGCTTTTTTTAGCCTGCAGTCCAAACTTACAACCTCTGCCAGTTACTCAGTTCCAAAGCCACTTCCACATTTTCAGGTATTTGTAGCAACACCTCACTCCTTAGTATCATCTTCTGTTTGTGCTGTTATGACAGAATACTGGAGATGATCATTTATAAAGAACAGAAATTTATTTCTCACAGTTTTGGAGCCTGAGAAGTCCAGGATCAAGGTGCCAGCAGGTTCAGTGTCTGGTGAGGGTCTCTGCTCCAAGAAAACTACATCCTCCAGAAGGTTCTTACATGAAGGGGATGAATACTGTGTCTCCACATGGAGGGGATGCTTTCTGCCCTCCCCTCTCTCCCTTTCCCTCCTCCCCCTCCTCTCCCCTCTCCTCTCCTTTCTGCCCCTTCCCTTTTCCTATCAAATGGGTATTGAAAGTTTGTTCTTATTTAAGAGAATCTCTATTGATCGTGTGGGGAGTGGTCCTTATTCCAGAGAGCCCAGGAAGCCTGCCTGTAACAGACCAGCCTGTTTAAATAACCAGATGGGGAAGCCCACAGGTCATGGCAAAGTTCTAGACAATGAAATGTCATCTTCTAAGTGGCTTCTTGTAGATGTGTTATCCCTCATCTGTCTCTCACAGAACTTGGACTTGTTTGTTCCCTAAAGTGAGATTGTTGACCGTGCTGCTCAAAGGCTCTGTGAGTGTTTGATAGACATTGGTTATCCTATTCTTCCCTGAATGCAATGAGATCCACCCATGAGCCAGTTCAAGGGACAAGCTGGCGAGATTCTGTCTGGAGGGTCTGGAGAAGAGAGGGAGTCTCCTGGTCAGACAGAAAGGAGGAAGGTGGGTCTGGGGATGTATTAGAGCATTATATCTGTGGGCCTGAGTTTTCTTCTCAGTTCTGTCATAGCCTCAGTGTGAGGACACAGGCAAGCCCTATGTGACATCTATGCTAATGCCTGATGGCCATCTAGATTTGAATTCAATTCCAGTCTGTGATGATTAATTTTATGGGTTTTCTTGATTGTGTCACAGGGTGCCCTGATAGTTGATTAAACATCATTTTTATGTGTCTGTGAGGGTGTTTCTGGTTATTGCCATTTTGATCAGTGATTGAGTAAAGCAGATTGCCTGCCCCAATTTGGGTGGGCCTCATCTAATCCACTGAAGTCCTGAATAGAACAAAAAGACAGTAAAGGAGAACTTGCACTTTGCTTGACTGTCGTTGAACTGGGACATTGGTCTTCTCATGCCTTTGAACTCAAACTTGAGACAGAAATATACCATTGGCTTTCTTGAGTCTCTAACTTGCCAGCTGCAGATCTGAGGCTTCTCGGCTTCTGTAATCACATGGGTCAAACTTATCATAAATCTCTTCATATATATTTCATATAAAATATTGGTTCTGCTTTTCTGGAGAACACTGACTAATACATGGCCCCTTTGGAACACTGGGAGTTTTATAGTTTATTTATGATGTCCCCTCTGCTGACCTCCTTAAAGGAAGAGATCTGCACAAAAGAGATGCTAGATAAATATTTTTGGAATGAATGAATGAATAAACACAGTGGATATTAGAAAACCTTCCCCTTCCCCTTCCCCTTCCCCTTCCCCTTCCCTTCCCTTCCCTTCTTCCCTTCCCTTCCCTTTCCCAGGCTAGAGTGTCTGGTGACAAGATTACTGTTTATCACAACCTTGACCTCAGGGGCTTGGGTGATTGGAACTACAGTTGTGCACCACCACACTAAGCTAAGTCTTTTCATTTTTTTTGAGAGACGAGGTCTAGTTATGTTTCCTAGACTGGTCTCGAATACCTGGACTTAAGCAATCCTCTGCCTTGGCCTTCCAAAGTGCTGAGATTACAGGTGTGAGCCACCATGTCCAGCCTGCCAAATGGTTTTTCACAGTGGCCACAGCATTTTTTTTTTTTTTTTTAGTGAGAAAGCAGGATTTATTGAGAGGATAGAAAAACTCCCACAGTGGGAGGGGACCTGAAGGGGTTGCCCTGGCCACAGCATTTTAATTCCTACCAGCAGTGCATGAAAATTCAAATTTCTTCTTCACCAACACTTCTTATCTGTCTTTTTGTTTATAGTCATCAAAGTGGGTAAGAAGTAGTATATATTTGCAATTCCTTGATGACTAATGATGTTGAGCATCTTTATGTGCTTATTAGCTATTTGTATATATTCTTTGGAGAGTTGTCTATTCAGAACTTTTGCTTAATTTTAAGTTGGGTTAGCTGTCTTTTTATTGTTATTGTAAGAGTTCTTTATATATTCTAGATGTAAGTCCCTTACTGATATATGATTTGCAAGAGTTTTCTTCCATTTTTGGGTTGTCTTTTCACTTTTTTTTTTTTTTGAGTCAGAGTCTCACTGTTAGCCAGT
>CAUYQG010144927.1:0-17901 GCA_963574415.1 Tarsius wallacei | reverse complement strand
CTAAGATAGCCTTGGTGTCACAGCCTCTCTATTTTCCTGCAACATCGATGCTGTTTCATGGACCAGATGGCAAAATTGCCCTGTGGGAAAGCAAGCTGCAGAAAGGGTCTCACTCATCCTCTCTCATATTGAGAATTCATCCCCAGCTTTTGGCTTTGAATCTCTTCCTCTAACAAAGTTCAAAAAAATGCCAAATGTTCTCACAACAACAACAAAAAGATAAATATTTGAGGTGATGGATATGCTAATTACCCTGATTTGACCATTTCACAATGAATGCATGTATGAAAACATCACATTATCCTCCAAAAGTATGTATATATGTGTGTGTGTGTGTGTGTGTGTATGTATTATTTGTAATTTAAAAATAAAATAAAAAAAATACAGAAGAATGGGTAAACAATAATTTTTAAAAAGTTCAGAGGAGAGTATGTTTCTGTTAGAACCCAAGACCCTGAGATGTACCAACCCTCTCACCCTCAAGTTGTAATTCTTCCCTCCCCCAATAGAAACTTTCAATGAAATTATCTTGAAGTCTTCAAATACTTCCATTTCTTAAAGAGTTATTCTACCAGATGGGTATAGAAAGAGGCTTTCTGCATGAGTATCTGGCTACACAAATGGTTAGACTAGAGGGGAGAAAGTATCTTGAGTATGGTCTTCCACCGTGCGAACCATCCCTGACTCTCTCTGTAGATAAATGAACACGTTCAGGCTCTGGAAAATTTCATAAGTGGATGTATGTGCTCTGTTCCTTATCACCACTGAGCACTGATCGAGCAAACCACTGGGTTTTCCAAGCAACAGTAATATCCCTGAAGGTTTTCAGACCGTTATCTCTTGATTGACTGATGCCCTATCTGGCCCTGAGTCAGTGTTAGGGATTACAGTGGACAGTGCTACCACCAATAAACAGCCTTGCCCACCATACACTTTCAGTACCCACATGTGCATCTTTCCATGACACTTTCCTCCCAAAAGCTTGTTTTCTTCGGAGGGATTGACCTTCACAAGCATTTGCTTCACCAACAGGCACTTTTCATATTCCATTGTATAGACCTAGAAACTTATTCATGGTTCTGTGCAGAGAGAAGCAGACTTAGGAGTGTCACTCAGAGGTGACACTCTTAACCTAATATTATGACATGTTCAAAAACAACACAATTCATATTATGCCAGATATTAATAAAAATATGCCAGAGGTGATAAATGCTTTTAGCCATTAAAACAGGTAGAATAATTTACTGCTTCAAAGTGCCATTTCTTGCCAAAATTTTTTACAAAAATCTTGTCAGTGTGAAAATTTTATTTTCAACATATACAAAATAACAGGTAAAAGTGTATTGAACTCACACAGCCCCGTCACTCAAGGGCAATAATTATCACCATTTCCCCCCCATATTGTATATATTTCTCTTCTAATCAAGTTTATTTTTGAGAACACCCCAGACCATAAATGCAAAAGTCCATAATCCTTAAATATCTCAGTATGCATCTGAACATTTCCACTGTTACAAAGTGAAAAGACAGAGCCTCAAATGGAGTTTTTCTAGTCTCCTTGAATTCATACGTGACAATAATCCTTTCCTAGAACCTGGGTGAGTCACCAGATATTAAGATTAACATCTCCCAAGAATCTGTTATTCAGTTACTGGCCCTGACCTTCTCATCTGTTTGGCTGACCCAAACATCTTGCTACCAGTTTACCTTGTCTACGTGCTCCTGACTGACCCACCCACTCCTTCAGTAGTCAGAGAGATGAGAAACAGATCCCATCACCGTGATATCAGCTTCTGTGAATGCTTGTCTGCCCCCCCAAAAAAAAGTTTAAAAAACTCCTAGTCTCAAGCATTCAGCACCATGCTTTGTTTCAGACTCTGGTCCTCTCTCCGATCTTGGAGTGGTAAATCCACGCTCTCTCTCTCTGATCTACTTTCTGGGAAAAAAAAAAAAACTTTCTCTCTTAATCTAATTTCTGTGCAGTTCTTTGCTATTCCCATGGCACTGGCACACTGACATAACACAAAGTAAAATCCCTTACCCATTAAGCCACTTCTATACACTCCCACCGTTCCCCCTAGCCCATGGCAGCCATCACTGTGTATTCTGTCTTTACACATGTAGCTCCATCAGTAGGGTGTTTCTGAATGCTTCCCATGAAGGGAGAGACAGAGAAATCATCAATTTCAGTGGAAATTCAGGCTAGTATAGGGAGACATATTGGATGTCTTGGTGAGAGTTAGAAATTTCCTACAAGATACATCAGTCATAATGACTGCCAATTATAGACCCTTCAAAAACTTCCGAAACTTGCTCTGCTACTAGTAAATAACTCAGGGATAAACGCTGGCCTGGGCAGCCAACATGACTGGGTTGATTTGATTCCAATTCTGTATAATTTAAGATAGGTTTATGAAAGCAATTTGAACTTTGGAAACAAAGACTAAAACTGAAAAGATGTACTGAAAGAGGTTAGAAATTGGAAGTTAAGACTCAGTACCATGAGGTCAACAAACATTGAGTAAACAATATATGAATGGGCTGAAGTTATAAAGCACAGAATCTACAGGTAGAAAGATTGAATAAGATGATCTGTATTAATAATATTAATAATAAGAACATGTATTGAGTAATTATGTTTTAATATGTGACATTTCATTTACTTCTTACCACATATGAGTAAGTTTCCAACATTATTGCTATCTTGTCAATGAGGAAACTAAGGCATAGAGTGGTTAATAATCTGCTGTACGTGGATGAACTGAAGTTTGAAACCAGACAACCAGCTTCAGGACCTGGGCTCTTTATGAACTCAGAAGATATTTAGAGAGAGAGAGCATCATAAGAGTGGCAGAACAGTTGGTCCCAAACAAACAAATTTTCTATTGCTATGACCAAAGAGTTTAATAGACATGGATATCACCAGGGAAAGGCGGGTCTTGGTGGGGAGAGCTCCTAGTGGAAGCCCCAGGCAAACCCTGGGTTCAGGTCACTTGTGGTGGTTTCCTTGGGAACAGAGTCTCCTTCAGGAGACCAAATCTCTCAATTTAGTTATTCTGCCTTGGGCCACCCTACAGGGCAGACACTTGACATAAAGCTGCACTCTTTAGAAAAGCTTAAAATCTATCTGCTAGAAATAATCTTGAGCAAGTCATTTAACCTCTGTGAATCCCAGTCTCACTGTAATAAATGGATGAGGCTTTCTTTCCAAGGACTTTTTCCAGTTGTAGATTTCAATGAAATTAATAATGGAACAAGTCACATTGGAACCAATGATTTTACCACAAAAACAAAGAGGACAATAAACCCAACAGTGATAGATGGAAAATATCTCTATCTTTTCTTAGAAGATTCCATTACAAACACTGTTTTTTATTTTTGTTTGTTTGTTTTCCTCAGGCCACCCACCATGAAAACTGTGTGACTCTCTCCTTTAAGATCCTTTTTTGTTTATGTGCTTGTTTGAACAGAGTACAATCCTAAATTGATTTATTTTTTCCAAAAAGACAGAAAAAGAAAAGATAAAAATGTCCCAGAGGAACTGAACCTTCAGGAATAAAACCTGATCAGCAGAACGCCAAACAATGACTGAGAGCCGAAGTACCAGTTATAGTGAGACATGTCACAGATTCAGTTCCATTAGGCTTCATCTCAGGTGCGTGTGGATGAAGTGATGCAAAATCATTTTGAAATTTGTTTTAAAATGGAGAAGTTTATCCTTGAGTTTATATATTTTTCACAGTCTGGTTCAGATTGTAGACAATATATATTTGGTCAGGTGTATATGTATGGTAGTCATGGCTTTCTAGGGTTTCAGTTGCCCATGGTCAACTGTGGTCCAAAAATATTAAATGGAAAGTTCCCAAAATAAAAATGTTATGAGTTTTAAACAGCATGCCTCTCTGAGTAGTGTGATGAAAACTCATGCCATCCCGCTTGGGTTTTGAATCATTATTTTGTCCAAAGAATCCATGTTGTCTAGACTGCCTGCCCATAAGTCACTTAGTAACTGTCCCTCTGAACAGACAGTCATGGCATATTGCAGTGCTTGTGTTCAAATCACCTTTATTTTACCTAATAATGACCTCAATGCACAAAAGAAGTGATGCTGGCATATTGCTATAATGAATCTATTTATCATTAATCATTGTTAATCTCTTACTGTGCCTAATTCCTGAATAGACTTTATCATTGGTATGAAATATAGGAAAACACATAGTGTATATAGGGTTCAGTATGATACATGGTTTCAATCATCCATTGGGGGTCTTGGAAAGTATCCTTCAAGGATGGGGGGAACTACTGTGAATAAACTCAGAGATAAATGCAAGATGCTTACAAATATGAAGAATTTTAAAAGCGAACTTTTTATCATTGAGTTCCAATGTACTAAATTAATATTTAATAAGGATATTTAAATATTTAAGGTTATTACCATTACTAATATACTCCTTAAAACATTTAATTGATGCATGTAATTGGAAGCCTGCACTTCGTGATAAGAATCAAAGCCTTTGACTTCACATTCAGTCCACAAGTCCATATTCCACCTCCTAAGCTCTCCCTAGTGCTTACTACACACTGTGTCTCTTGCATCTTATTCTATCACTGGTATTCAACAGATTGATGAGGGCTGTTTGACAACATAGTATAAGGAGAGATTTGCCACTGACTAAAAACGTTTGCAGTACCACTCAATTTATTTTTTTATTGACAGAATCCTCAGCTGGAGTGCAGTGGTGGGATCATAGCTCACTGCAGCCTTGAACTCCTAAGCTCAAGCAATCCTCCTGCCTCAGCCTCTGGAGTAGCTAGGACTACAGACATGCACCACAATACCCAGCTAATTTAATTAATTTATTTTCTTTGTAGAGACACAGTTTTGCAATGTTGCTCAGACTAGTCTTAAACACCTGGCCTCAAGCAATCCTCCTGCCTCAGCCTCCCAAAGCACTGAGATTACAGGTATGAGCCACTGTGCCTAGTCATCAATTTAATATGTACAAACTTACCTAATGTTACTGCTGTTTCTTTTGTAATTGTGTATCGCAGTTCACTATAGTTGGGTGGTTAAGCCATGAGTGCAAAGCTACATTGCTCCTGGTTGCTGTGATCAAACTACATTTAAAGCAGATGATGCTACACAAGTGGCAAAGGCCATATTAAGCAATTTTATCTTTCCAGTTGGAAATGCAACTCTTCAATGACTTTACTAAAGCCTCCAGAAAAGCCTGTATTCTTATTGTGAGAAAACAATATCTGCCTGGCAGTGTGTACCAACAGGAAGGGGTGGGGACGGTGAGGAGGGAATTATGCTTTCATGAAATAGAATATGTGGTAAAAATGAACTGGCAATTATGGTCGTGTGAAACATGGTACACTTGCAAAATAACTCTTTCCCGTCAGTAGCATTGCCTTCAGTTGACATATTCACAAGTCAGATTTCCTTTGAACCAGACACACATTAATTGGCATATTGAACCAATGCCTTAATTTTTTTTTTTTTGGCCTGATTTGGATATTGAGATATTTGGATAAGGAGTGATATTGTTCAACAAGGATCCCATATTTGCCTCATACATCAGAATTATTTGTCAAGCTTTAAACAAACAAACAAAAAACCAAATTCTATAAATATTGACTCAGGATTTTTAATCTTGGGATTTGAGAAACTGTATAATTTACAAGGTTCCTAGGTGATTCCAGAATGCATCTAGAAAATGCAGGTATCATGCAAAATGTTTCAAAAAAGTCAATATCTGTATCAATATGTTCATGTTTTTCTGTGTTCTTAGCTACTGATTGTGTCCAGCTATACAGCAAAAAGCAACTTCTGCATTTTTAAAAATGAAAATTAGAATGGTTTGCTTTGGCTCCTGACTTCAGTACTTGTTTTTCTCTCTCCTTGGGCGAGTGTTAGTCTTTTGGTGCCCTGATCCACTCGGCTGAGATAGGGCTTGCCTCCTGAATAGGCTCACTGTCAGGATTAAACACGTGAGCAACAGAAATACGTTAGAGCACAGCCTCACACAGGCTTAGCCTTCACAATATTATTACAGGTCATATGCAAACTCCTTGCTAATCTTGTCAGTTCTACTTTCTATCACGGTTCATCTTGAAAATGTGTATTGATTGCCTAATTTATGCGTGGCATTTTTCTAAATAGTGAAAATATAGATGTAAATAAAACAGACAAAAAATCCATGCCCTCCTATAGCTTTCCCTCTAGGGAAAGAAAATAAACAGTAGACAGGTAAAGAGGTAGAGGAGTCAAGTATGTGGCTTTCGGTGAGAATAAGTAATTTGGATAAAAAGTAGAGGGAAGAGAAATACAAAGAACTATTCTGAAGCGGGTGTGAATCAGATCAATAACATAAACCTTATATTTCCTGCACTGTTGTTTGACTTTTACATATATTTTCAATCTTTTAAATGTCCTTTATGTCTGCATCCATTTATAATTATACGTAGTTGTAATGGGTTCCATTGACTGCAGAATATTATATGTGTATTAACAGGACTGACTCTTCATACAACGTTTGAGAAAACAAATATTGAGCATGTCACATCAGTCCCCAGAAGAGGAATAGACAAGTAACTATTGTTTTGTTCAAACAATGGATGCAGTGGTTCAAAGTAGTAATGTACAAGCACTGTTCATTCTGAAGGTCTGAATTGAAGTTCACTTCCAGTGTGTCCCCCTCCCACTCAACCGTGACTCCCAGCCCATGGGGATCCATGTTTCCAGGTAGAGTGAGTCTTCCTAGTACCTGGGATCTCCAACTCTTGTGACTGATCTCTCCCAGCACTTGACTATGGCTAAATGATTAGGTGCAACTAATAGTTAACTGCTTCAAGTGGACTGGATGGTCTGTGTTAATTTACATAAAATGATTATGTAACTACAGTAGTCACATATTATATTTTGAATTTGAATTAAATGGAAACAGGGACTATTGCTTTAATAAAAATTGCATTTCCTATCCTTATCACAAACAATGGATATCTAAAGAAATAATCATTGATTTTTTGCTCTGTAGAGATAAGCCGATTAGTGGTAATGACCTATAAGTTTATTTTGTTAAAGTAAACTGATGTGACTTCTTTTAGGAGGAAAAGATAGCTGACCACAAACCTAATTTTCCTAATGTAATCTTCTTTTCTGAATCACAGTTCTCATTGTGAAAGTTCTTTTTAATTTCAAAAATATTTTTATTATCTAAGAATTTGAAATTTTTTAGAATTAAATTTAAAAGCTTTATGAAAATAAATTCTTAATTATGTTCTGTCTGTTGTCAAACTCTTACATTGACCATAACTTTTTTATTTGTTACAGTTACTGTTATGGGTTCATTGCTTTCAATCTCCTTGTACAGAGTAGTATATTTCCTCATGTCAAGTTAGAATGCTGCCAAAAGAAAGCACCATCTCAGTGACTAAGCTTTTCTTGAGCTAATTTGGATGCCCCAATGATCTACGCTGTCCAGGAAAATCGATTACAATTTCTTGTTTTCAGGTCTCTGACTTCCACATTTAAGCAGCGATATTTAATTAAAGCTTCTCTGACGGCATTCATTTGCACTCCTATGTTTGCAAAAGATCATTTGGAATCAAAGGAGAAAAAACACAAAATAGCCAATATGGTAGTATTTAAAACTCCCGAAACACAATCCATTTAATGTTGTCAGCCTTCAGTTAACCTTTGCAAAGTGAGAATTTCCTTGAACTCCGCCTTGCTTTTTAACACTAGAAACAGATGACCGTCAAGGGAAATTTTTAAAAGAAACAACTAAATTACCTGTAAGAGATTGCAGAAGAATGCTGGGACAAGCTAATGAAGGTGAAATGAACCATGTCTCCCTTTCTAGTGTCTGTAAGTTTCAAACATTAAAGTAAATGATTACTATAGTCTCTTTTCATTACCATTGTTTTGGATCCTAACACACACTTCTATTTACTAAACACATTGAGTAGGTAAGTGTAATAAAACATATGCTTTTTTTCTACAAGTTCAATAAATACCGAACTATATTAGATTAAGTTGTGAATTTTTGCTACTTAAAAAATAAATAAAAAAGCCAGGCTCGGTGGCTCAGCCTATAATCCTGTGCCTTTGGGAGGCTGAGGTGAGTGGATTGTCTGAGCCTGTGGGTTCGAGACCCACCTGGGCAACTTAGTGAGACCTCATCTCTACAATAAATCAAAAATTAGTCGGGCGTGGTAGCGTGAACTTGTAATTCCAGCTACTTGGAAAGCTGAGGCGGAAGGATCACCGGAGCCCAGCAGGTTGAGGCTGCGGTGGCCAGGAGCGGCCACTGCACTCCAGTCTGGATGACAGAGTGAGACTCCAACTTAAAAATAAATAAATAAATAATAAATAAATAAATAAATAAATAAATAAATAAAGCCCTAATAGAAAAAAATAATAATATTACGTCAGCAAGAGAGAATAGTCTTAGGTGTTTTTACATGTATTTTGCACATTTCTTTTTATTTATTTGTTTATTTACTTTGAGTTGGAGTCTCACTCTGTTGTCCAGGTTGGAGTGCAGTGGCACGCTCATGGCTACTGCAGCCTAGAACTGCTGGGTTGAGGCGATCCTTCCTCCTCAACTTTTCAGGTTGCTTGGGCTACAGGCACACGCCACCATGCCTGAATAACTTTTTAAAAAAAATTTATTGTAGAGATGAGGTCTTGCCAAGTTGCCCAGGCTGGTCATGAATCCCTGGGCTCAGGCAATTCTCTTATCTCTGCCTCTCAAAGTGCTGGGATTACTGGCGTGAGCCACCTTGCCTGGTCTGCATATTTCAATACATCATAAGTGCACACATACGTTGAAGCCTGGGCAATAATAACTATAATTATATATCATTTTCATAAAATATGCATGGTGGCCATCACAAATTTTATTTCTTTCCATCTTCGTAGCAGGAAATGCTTGAAGCCAATACTTGTAGTGAACTGATTATTTAAGTCTGATTTATGATCATGATGATCAGAAATGAAATATTAAACCTTTTGTCTAAGACAAATGAAACTTGCTAGTTCAGGACTGTGTGCTCTGGTCAGGGGATGGTAAAGCAGCCTCAGGTGACAGCAGTTATGAACAGAGGGAACCCAGGCAAGACAAGAAATACAGAAGGTTTGGAAAATGATAGGTCTTACTACTAAATTAAGGTGATCACATATAAGATGTAATAGTGGGGTCATCAGCCTCAATTTCAAAGACAAGTTCAGAGTAGCAGAAAATAAGGTAATTACACTATGCAGATATGCTCATAGGCATACTATTGTTTTTTTCTTAATTTATAATCAATATCAGTAAATGTTACTTATTCCTCGAAATTTTGCCATATTAACACTGTACATTCTAAAAATCTGTAAGACCTCCATAACCTTCTCTCTGTCGTTGGCTAATGGGCATATGGGCATACTCACAGAGGTATGTTTAAAACTAAGACTCAGGATCTCCATACACATGTTTTATAATGCTGCAATTATGTCTTTTCTTCTTTGCTTCTTTTCTTTTTAAAAAATATTTCACCTAACATAGGTTTAATTTTAGAATGGTGTGGGTTTACTTTGTAAGTTTAACTTTTATTTAGATAAAAGTTATTTGTAAGTCAAAACAATTTGTATTTAAGGCCTCTGGTGCATCCTGGATCCCTAAGAAATACAGCTGCCCCTTCTCATTCTTTCTTTCCAGGCATTCTGCTCTCATTCTTTGAAACTTCTTGCAAAGCAGCAGTTTTCTTTAGAAGGAATACAAGATTACAGCTGGATAGGAGGAATAAGTTCTAGTGTTCTATAACCGTAGAATAAAGAATGACTATCATTAACAATTTATGATATATTCTCAAATAGCTAGAAGAGAGGGTTTTGAATGTTTCCAACACGAATAAATGATAAATGTTTGAGGTGATGTATATGCTAATTACACTCGTTTGATCACTATACATTTTATGTATTACAATATCAATCTGTACCCCATAAATACGTATGATGATTCTATAATTATCATATATCAACTGAAAAAAAGAAACGCTGATTCAGTCTGCGAATGCTCAACTTTCTGACAACAAACATTTTAAGTCTTTCCAAAAGGACCTGTTTGCTGAACATTTACAGTCCATAATTACATCTGTTAATGTTTAATTTCCTATGCTGTGAGATTGTAACACATGATGTGATGTTACCTTTATATCTTATTTATATTACTTTTACATGGTTAATTAACCCAAACTTTAACTCCCCCAAGACTGTTGTATTTTCTTCTTGCCCTTTTGACACCATCTTTCAAGGGGTCATTGCCTCAGAAAAAGAAGGTGAGAGAAGGTTCTCGGACCACACAGGGACCCTGAGGTGGGACAGCAGGCAGTAAGGGAAAGGGAGTGTGATACACAGAGGGTCTTACCATCTGGGAAAAGAGAAATTTCTAAAGTCATATGAACAAATAATATTACAATAGTATCGCATCAAACCTAAGATATCCCTCACTCTAGGATGCAGTACAGTTTTATGAACCATAAAGAAAGGCAAAGATAGGATACTGCCAAATAAACAATCTTCCCTTTGAAAATATTAAAAAGTAAAAACATACGCATCTTGGATTCAATATAATACAATATTAAGGTACATCTACTAGAACTGGTAAAAAGGGTTTGCATTTTTTGCATAGAAATATTTGTATTGAGGTTATTTGAAATGGGATTTATTCTATATATGTTTTCTCAGAGCTATTTTTTAAGCTAATCTTTTTTGAGCATGACATTACAAATAAAATTCCTTTTCATCATTTATAAAACATGACCCAATTTCTACAGGAACAAAGAAGGCAACATCAATCCTTTAATACTGTTAGAAAATGTAGGATGTTTATGAACATTTAATGAGTTTTACTTTATTTTTTTGTAATTTTCAATAACTGTCATTTAATCTCTAACTTGTCAAACGGCACAAAGGAATTTATCTACTTCTTCCTTTAATACCTGTTGCTAAGAAAATTATATGAACATGCAAAACTATGGGCTTCCTGCCTAGAACTAATCAGATTTAAATTAGCTAATGAAATGAAACCTGAAGAGTAATCCCTAAAGAATCATCGGTTATAATGTTATTTCAAAAGAAATGACTTTGTAAATTTCAGGATTTCTGGGCAAAGAAAATTGCAAATCATATAAGAGTTTTGAATATGGGATACTGAAAGGGCTTTGAGTGGTATAATAACCATTGTAAATAGGAAACTATGGATCCACACTTGTCATGATAATGGCAATAGATTTTATAACCAGCTGAGATCAATGGATAGAATGTAAATAATTTCAATTTTGTTAGTAGCGAATAATGCAGATATATTTCATTGGGAGAAATTCAGAAAGGAGGTAAGTTGAAGACTCTTAAGAACACAATGCTGACTGCAGTGTTCAAACAATAATGGAATTTTCTCTAAAAGCTACAAAGAAATTAATGCCAGGGTTATATTTTACTTCAGTATCCCTGTACTTAAGTTTTCCTTGGGCTCTTCTGGATATCACTGAATGGATCATTTGAATACAAAGAAATTTGTGAAAAACAGAACTACTTACAAAATGCTTATATATATATATATATATATTTTTTTTTTTTTTTTTTTTAAGAAATAGGGTTTTGCTATTTTCCAGGCTGGTCTTGAACTCCTGGCCTCCAGTCATCCTCCTGCATAGGCCTCTCAAAGTACTGAGATCATGAGTGTGAGCCCGTCTTTTTTATTATTACTATGAGTTGTTAAAGTTGGTTGCATTGAAACTATTCTACTTTTATTTAATAACAGGAAAACTTAAGTTTTAAAATATTGATTGTGAACTACCCTGGATAATGCACCTTCCCATACTGCTATAAACAATTTTCTATCTTAGAGTGGTAGTGGGTCAGCAAGTAGCATTTGGTTACATTAATTACATCAGAAAATTTGTGTTGATCACAGGACTAGACACTGAAAATCTAAACTTGAAAATGTTGTAGTTCTCAGCAGTCTACTGAGTAGCATACAGGCCTCTTAAGAAACTTACACTCTGGTTTTAATCAGGATATCAAGACCTGGTCCATGGCAATACTGAGAACTAAAGAAAGTTTTGTCTATATTTTCTATATTTCTTTACTCCTTTCTCTTTTTTTTTGAGTTGGAGTCTCACTCTGTCACCCAGACTGGAGTGCAGTGGCCGCTCCCGGCCACCGCAGCCTCGACCTGCTGGGCTCCGGCGATCCTTCCGCCTCAGCCTTCTAAGTAGCTGGAACTACAGGCGCGCTACCACACCTGGCTAATCTTTTTGATTTATTGTAGAGATGAGGTCTCACCAAGTTGCCTAGGCAGGTCTCGAACCCACGGGCTCAGGCAATCCACTTACCTCAGCCTCCCAAGGCGCGGGATTACAGGCTGAGCCACCGAGCTCGGCTACTCCTTTCTCTTTTTATGGTATAATTCCTTTTGTTTTAATCAATGGGAAATTTAATATAATCCCTTTCTTTTATTTACTTTCAAGAAAGGAGCTGAGAAACTCATTCAGATTGAAGAATACAAGGAGAGCCTCCCAAAACCCAGAATTATCTTTTGAAGGGCAGGTCCCTTGTAGTACACTTGGAATTTGTTCCTCTGGATCAAATCGTCAACCAAAGTTTTTTCTGAAAGTTTTGAGAAGATTGTGTTACAAGTTGCGGAAGAAATGTCCCAAGTTGTGACAAACAGGTGACTGGTTCTTTCACCATGACAACGCACCTGCCTCACTGCACTGAGTGTTCAGAAGTTTTTGACCAAAAACTACATGACCCCCATCCCCAAGCACCTTTTTTTTTGTTTGTTTGCCCAATGAAAAAAGTCCTCAAAGGAAAACACTTATTGATGGGAAGAGGTGCAGGGGCAAAAAAATGGCAGAAGCACTCAAAGGCGTCAAATTGAAGAGTTCAAAAACAGTTTTAAGTGGTGGAGAAAACATCTCTAAAGGTGTATGCATCAGATGGAGAGTACTTTGAAGGTGACTGAAGTTTACACATGTAGGAATAAATACACTAATTTTTATAAATAAATTCTGGTTTGTTTGGCGTCCCTCCTTGTACACAGTAATAAAGCTTATATATTACTTCTTGTAGAAACATTGGTTTATAAACCAAAACTTTATGCCAAAAGACTTGTTCCTATGTATGAGAATTTCAGACTTTAGCAACTGGTAGGGAGGTAGCTTGATGACAGGGTGGGATTCTGTCCACCATCCCAGAAATCCTTACACAAGGTCTTATGGAAAGGTATTTCATCTCCTGTGGAGCTAAAATGGTTTAGAGTAGTGCTGTCCAATAGAAATAAAATGAAAGCCACAAGTATAATTGAAAAATTTTCAGTAGTCACATTTAAAAAGTTAAATTAATTTTAATAACATTTAGCCCCATACATCCAAAAGATGATTATTTCAACATGTAATATCTTCAGTCATTTTTTTATATTACTTTTGAAATCTGGTGTATGTTTTATGTGCCACCCATCTCTGTTTGAATCAGTCACATTTTATGAGCTCAGTAACCACATGTGGCTAGTGGACACCATATTGGGCAGCACGCATTTAATGAAGAAATGAACAATAAAAGACAATACTAGTCAAGAGCAAAGGGCCTGATATAGAAAAAAATAAGCAGCTTTTGCAGAAGTTTTCAGAAGTGAGGACATCACTTTGAGGGAAAATACTCAGAGAAAGCTTCAACGGTGAGTATGTTATGCAGACGAAAAGAAGAAAGAATTTCTGCCGCAGTGAAATTATATGCCAGAAAACAGGAAGGAGGACTAGGAGGAGTTGTGCTGTTGGTATTTGGGGCTGGCACGAAGACGTTTGGGGAATTGGGAGATTTCATGAGATGTATTGGGGAAGAGGAGCCAAAACAAACAAAATATATTGCAGAGGAAGAATCTAAAAAACTCAGTACCTAGTTACACAAAGAAAAGCACAGGAGAAGGAGAAGTGAAAAGTTACTAGGTTTAAGTTGAGCATCAGTTTAACTAGGCTATCCAGAAAGATGAAGTCCCATGGGGGGAGTATAGCAGTGAGAAGATGAGGGAGGACCCTGCTGAAATTCTGCACTTAGGGGTTGGAGGAAGCTGGAGAGGAATAGATAAGAATCGGTCTACAGGGATTTTCCTAACTCAGGGAGCATTTTATTAGCAGGGAGAAAACAATTCCTTATTAATCTACATACATCATACTCCTTAGAGCTTCCATGTGTAAGTATTAAAAATGTTTGGAAGCACTGATCACCTATTCAGTCTGGACATCCTCCACTGTAACGTAAACAGTAGTGTATAAAGTTTTTTGGTTATATGTTACAATTAGAATGGCAAGCACTCTATAACAACCTCTTTGTATGTGAATTTTATATTGAAGAAAAAAAGGAAAACACATTTTATACTTCCAAGTAACAGCTTCCAGGAAAATGCAAAAATTTGCCTTATGATAGTTCCTGTCTGTAGTGTTAGGCATGAAATTATTTTGATCAAGATTTTCTTTGAACTGAGTAAAATGAAGGAAAACCATGTTATGTGTTTTTAAGAAAAACACGCACACTTATATGAGGTGGGAACCCAAAAAACCGGAATTATTTTTGGAGAATGGGCCCCCTGTAGCACAGGCTTCCCCCACTAGGTAAGTGTTCTAGGAACCCATTGGCATCAGTGTACCAGTTAGTATTGTTGTGAGGCTGCAGTTGGCTTGAAAGAATGTCTTTTTGGAGATTCTTTCAATGCATTTGCCCATTTCATAATGGGTGATTTACCAGAGTACCTGCTCATACCACACTGAGTGTTCAGCATTTTTGATCAAATATGGCATGACCCCTGTCCCCCACCCTCCCTATTTGCCCGATCTAACCTGAGTGGCATTTTTTTTTTTTTTTTTGCTTTCCTGGATGAAAACAGTCCTCAAAAGGAAATGATTTGCCAATGTGGAAGGGGTGAAACAAAAAATGACAGAAGCACTAAAAGGCATCAATATTGACAAGTTCAAAAACTGTTTCAAAAAGTGTATTGCATCAAAGGGAGAATACTTGGACGTCTAAACATGTCAGAATATACACACATTTTTATAAATAAATTTTATTTTGGGGGGTATACTCCCTCTCATATGCAGGTATGTTTATCTCTCTATTCCACTGTGTTTTATAAATCTTTTTTTTAATATAACTTGTACATATGTGTGTGGGGAAGTGATGGGGAAGTGTGTGTTTATTTTCAGTTAGTATGACTGTAAACTTCTTAGAGGTGTGGTATATCATGTTTTCTGTTATCGTGCTTTTATTTTTCAAAAGCCAATTTCCTATAGTTCTTTGGTATGCATTCTTGTATTTGGTGATGTTGTATTAAAATACAACCTTTCATTCTAGTTTTTAAAAATTGCCTTTGTTTTCCAGAAGAAGAAGGAGGAGGAGGAGAAGGGAAAGAGGAAAAGGGGAGAAGAGGAGGAAGAGAAAGGAGAATAGGAAGAAAAAGAAGTTGAAGGATGAGGAGAAGAATGAGTAAGCAAGTGAGATAGGGTTTTCTGGCCAGAGACTCTGCATGGTTAAGGAAGGTTTGTCAGCTTCCTTTTCAAGAGGTTTGACAGTAAGAGATGAGAGGATAGGAGAATGGATCACAGGGCGGCATACACGGCCAGGTATCCTCATCCAAACTCTCAAGTGAGTCATTGCTTTACATGTCTCATGACAGATGGGGTAGCAAGTTTACCCAGTATTCAGGAAATCAAATCTGCTTCACATTTCCATCTGCTCTACAGTTTTCAGTAGGCAGATTTATTTCTACCCAGTTATGATATGCATTATTTGGTTTCTGGATTAACTATCTGATAGAGCCTGAATTATTCTATGCAAATAGTGCAGGTAGATAACTTCTGGCATTAAAAAAAAGTAAGGATTTTTTTAAAATTTCTAACTGGGAAATGAACACTCTGCAAAATTTCTACTCTCTGAATGGATGTTTGTATTGAGAAAGGATAAAGGACTCACTGATAGATAAATTTGTCTGCGACAATATGTTTACTTCTCTTTGACTGACCCTGGCCCATTTGTCCTCTCCCTCTAAGACCAAGTCTACTCAGGGTTCCTTCAGCAACCTTCTGTTGACCAAAGACAAAATTCCAGGTTCCTTATCATGTCAGTCACATCCTGGCCCAAACCTACTTTTCCATAAATTGTCTTCCACAAATGGCAAGTCTAATTCCACTTTTTCCAAGCACTTTTTATTTCTATTTTTTAACCTTGCATTTTGTCTTTGGAGCCTGGAATTTTCCCATTTTCTTCCCAGCTGTACACTCATTCAGAACATTCTTACCTGCTTCATGCCCTGGGTGCACCCACCTGTGTCTGCTCATCAGAAATCCTTTCTATCACCGTTCTGTCAAATGAATGAATCTTTTACTGCCCACCATTAACCGGAAACGTTCATTTCAACTCTTTATTTTGGGTAGACAGACACAATTCTTAACTTAACACTCATTTCAGTCCCTGTGACTTCAGGGAAACATATAATTCCTAAATAATGTTTGTGAAATCTGATATCCAGGGACAGAGTCCGTAACTTTTATTAACATTTCAGTGGGGAGTCTGACCAAATATTTGTTAGGAGCTCTAGTAAAATTATTAAGTCCTGAAGGGAGAGTCTGTAAATTTTTAATTATTTCCTTATATCCATTGCTCACAATGTGCCTGCCACATATGATTTATGTGTTCTTAAAAACATTTTTCATTGTTGGTCGGCACTACACTGAGAGTAAAATACACCTCTAACGTGGACTCGGTTAGGAGCGAGACATGCTCCCACATAGCTGGTGCTTCCCCCGAGAGGTGCCCAAGTCTCCACTCCATGCTCCAGTGGGTCAGGAAGGCAGCTTTCCTGCACATCTACAGTCTGTTACCACTCTGGTCAAGAATCTCCTGAGAAGCTTTAGGGAGGATTGGGCGGGGGGGAGAGAAGGAGATGTAGAGAGCTCTTGATATGAGGGGACCCAACCTTTTCCCTGTGAAGAGTTACTTTTGAATTTCTGAATGTGTTGCAACTGTAGCGGAGAATATATGCAGTGCTTCTGTGTAGACATGGTAAATTCCAAAAGTGAACAGGGGCTGACATGCAGGCAACATGAACATGTGAGGCTTTTGATCACACTCATCTTTTTTTATTTTGAGTTAGAGTCTCACTCTGTCACCCAGGTTGGAGTGCAGTGGTTGTGAGTGCAGCCTCGACCTGCTGGGCTCACTCAAGTGAACCTTCCACTTCAGCCTTCCAAGTAGTTGGAACTACAGTCATGTGCTACCACACTCGACTAATTTTTTTGATTTATTGTAGAGACAAGTTCTCACCAAGTTATCCAGGCTGATCTCGAAGCCCTGGGCTCAGGTGATCCTCTCGCCTCGGCCTCCCAAAGTGCTGGGATTACAGGCTGAGCTACGGTGCCCAGCCACACACTCATCTTATTAAGATAACACCACTGAAGTATAGGCCACACAACCAGCTGAAGCAGTGAATCCTTGCACCCTTAGAACACACACTTATAACACCATTCTCATTGATTCCTAGAATGTTCCTTTAGGTCAACTGTGGTTAGCTAACCCCATACAAATGGATAAACACACTTTTAAAGAAACTAAAAGATTTGCTCAGTGTCAAAAAGGTCTTCAGAATCCAAACACCAATGTCTCTCTACTGTGACACACTGCTATTTTAATGAATGCAGAGTCTTATATCTTTTCCAGGTGGTTTTAATTTGATCAGGTATTGAGAGGTTCTAATAGTCATTCCATACACATGAAGCGAATTCGCCTATATGAAGATCACTTTGCTGGATTCTGGAAACAACAAAAAGTTGCTTCTGTTTTTGTAGAAAAATAGGTAACATTGA
>CAUYQG010144917.1:0-19655 GCA_963574415.1 Tarsius wallacei | reverse complement strand
AAGTTGCCGAGGCGGGTCTTGAACCTGCGGGCTCAGGCAATCCACTCACCTCGGCCTCCCAAAGCGCAGGATTACAGGCTGAGCCACCGAGGCCGGCCTCTGGGATTATTTTCTAAAAAGAAAAAAAAAAAAAAAGGAACACAGAAACAAACTTTTACATAAACACATTCTTTTTATAATTTGTAATAATTAAAGTATAAATATTCTTCTACTTCAGTATATTAGGTTTAAAGAAACTGCCTTTATAGATTAGAATCCTATGCCACTGTTGGGCATGGTGGCTCACGCCTAGAAATCCCAGCACCTTGGGAGGTGGAGGCGAGAGGATTGCCTGGATCCAGGGGTCCGAGACCAGCCTGGGCAACTTGGTGAGATCTCATCTCCACAATAAATCAAAAAATTAGCTGAGCTTGGTGGTGCATGCCTGTGGTTCCAGCTACTTAGAAGACAGAGGCGGGAGGATTGCCTGAGCCCAGTAGGTGGAGGCTGCAGTGGCCATGAGCCTGCCACCGCACTCCAGCCTGGGCGACAGAGTGAGACTCCCACTCAAAAAAAGAGAGAGAGAGAGAGAATCTTATGCGTCTTTTCACAATTGTGTTTGTAATGACAGAAGTAAAGGAAATTGTGATTCAAAGTAGAAAAAGCAGGGGAATAAATATATACGAGGGGAACCCCCAAATACCCAGGAATTTATTTATAAAAACACAGTGTATTCTAACTCACTGTCGGCCATCTTTCGGTCCATGTTTTAGTCTAGCAAACACATTTTCTAACTTCTCAAGCTGCAGCATTAAATGCAGAATCTCTGCCTAATCAGCCCAAATCTATAAATTCAACCTGATCCAAATTTATGTTCGTCTGCACCCTCTGTATCCATTCCCATGCTGGGTGCGGTGACTCATGAAAGTAATCCCAACGATTGGGAGGTTGAGGGGAGAGGATTGCTGGAGCCTGGGAGTTCAAGATCAGCCTAGGCAACATAGTAAGACTTCTTGTCTACAAAAAAATACAAAAATTACCCGGGCATGGTGGCACATGCCTGCAGTCCTGGCTCCTTGGGAGGCTGAGGTGGGAGGATCACCTGAGCCCAGGAGTTTGAGGCTATGCCACTGAACTTTAGTCTGCGGGACAGGGTGAGACCCTCAATCAGGAGACTCCAAATCGAAAATCAAAACTCAAAACCAAATAAATAAAAAGTATCTATCTATATCTACTCAATCCAAAAGAAAGAAAGAAAAAAACATTGTGTATTTATGTTTAGACTTCAATCACCTTCCAAGTACTCTCTGTTGAATGCCACACACCTGTCAAGATGCTTTTTTTCTACTGCTCAGAAACAGTTTTTGAACTATCCCTTGGATGCCTTTTAGTATTTCTGCTGTTTTTTTGTTTCACCTCTACCACATTGGCAACATTGTTTCCCTTTGAGGACTTTTTCATCCAGGGAAACAAAAAAGTCACTCAGAGTGGGATTAGATGAATAGGGAGGGTGGGGCACCGGGGTCATGTCACTTTTGGTCAAAAAAACGACTGAACACTTAGCGCCATCTGGGCAGGCGCGCTTGTAAATCAACCATCATGAAATGGGCAGATGCACCGAAAGAATCTCCAAAAAAAAATCACTGAAGCTGAATGCAGCTTCTCACAACAACACTAGCTGTACACTCGTGCCAATGGGTTCCTAGAACACTTAGCTAGTGGGGGAAGCCTGGACTGCAAGGGGCCCACCCTCCAAAAAATAATTTCAGTTTTTTTGGGACCCCCAAAATACATATACACACATATAGATATGTATACCTACATACATGCCTTCACCTCTAAAATGACTAAATGATCTCTGAGTCTCTAGTACGTTTCCATCCAGTGAGAAGAGCGATGCAGTGTCTTACCAGGGATTGTCATCATATAAGGGACCTTGGTCTGGAATCTATAAAGTGATGTCAGTGACACTTGGCCACTTGTATGAGGTCAGGTTCCTGGGGCAGAGGTTGAGATGTGTGTGACTCACCAGGGGGCCTGCTTTTCAGGAAAATCCTGGGAGAGAAACTGATGGGGGTGGGGGGCATATGTGGCGGGGGGGAGAGGCAGGGAATAAGTGGTTTCCAGTTCTCGGTGGCATAAATGTTGGCTGCATTGCTGAGAGCTCCATCCACAGAACAAATCTGTGCGCAATTTGTTTTCTATTTTTTTGAGTCTGGGTCCTACTCTCTTGCTCAGGCTGGAGTGCAGTGGCAAGATCGAGGCCCACCGCAGCCTCCACCTCCTGGCCACCTCAGGCTATCCTTCCGCCTCAGCCTCCCAAATAGTTGGGACTACAAGTGCGTGCCAGGATACCAGGCTAATTTTTCGATTTTTTGTAAAGACAAGGTCTAAGTATGTTGCCAAAGATGGTCTCCAATTCCTGGCCTCGAGCAATCCTCCCGCCTCGGTCTCCCAAATTGCTGTGATGACAGGCTTGAGCCACGGCAAGCGGTCTATAGCCGTTAACAGCCAGGTGTGGTGGCCTTAATTTCTCTGGATTATGTTCTACTGGGTAAAAAAGCAATTGAATTAAATCAATGTAGGATCCTTAACCTGGGTCGGGACTCTCCAGGGATTTTGTATTCAAAATTCAGCCTTCTTCACCGTTTTCTAGGATTAAGGTGAAGACCTGTTGTCTGATTCTTTAAGGAGAGGGTGAACCAGAAAAGCAGACTTCCCAGCTTCCCTCTGCTCCAGCAATCTGATCAGGAGGCGAGAGGAAACTCGGCCACAGGAAGAGATGAAGCATTGACTTCTCGGCTCTGGTTTTAGACATAGAACAGTTTCACTTGGGCACGGTGGCTCACGCCTGTAATCTCCATGCTTTGGGAGGCTGAGGTGGGAGCATCACTTGAACCCAGGAATCGAGACCAACCTGGGCAACACAGTGAGACCTCATGTCTACAAAAATTAGAAAAATAAGCTGGGTGTGGTGACACACACCTGTAGTCCCAGCTACTTGGGAGGCTGAGGCAGGAGGATCGCCTGAACCCAGGAGGTTGAGGCTGTGGTGAGCCGTGATTATGCTGCTGTACTCCAGCCTGGGTGACAGAGTGAGACCCTCTCTCAAAAAAAAAGTGGGGGGCCGGGCTTGGTGACTCAACCTGTCAGCCTGTAATCCCAGCATTTGGGGAGGCCGAGGCGAGTGGATTGCCTGAGCCCGCAGGTTCGAGATCAGCCCGGGCAACTTGACGAGACCTTGTCTCTACAATAAAATAAAAAATAGCCGGGCATGGTCGCGCGCGTCTGTAGTTCCAGCTACATGGTAGGCTGAGGCGGAAGGATTGCCGGAGCCCAGCAGGTCGACGCTGGTGTGGCCGTGAGCGTGCATGCCACTGCATTCCAGCCTGGATGAAAGAGTGAGACTCCAACTCAAAAAAAAAAAAAGAAAAGTAGCATTGTTTCAAACAGGATTATTTGGCCTCACCTGATTCCAACCCCTACTTAGACTTAGGAAAGTCAGAGGCAGCCTCCCATGACCTGCTTACTTTCATGGCTGTCATTCTTAATGCTCACCACTGCCCTGGGTGGTGGTGTCATCATCATTTTAGGGGCCAGTGATGTGACGAGTTCAGTATCCAACAGCAACCCTTTGGGGTGGGCAGTGAGAGGGGTAAGACTTGTTATGGAAACCGATGGTTTTCAAATGTCCTGGGAACATTGCTTGAGATATTTGTATTGTTTTAAAAAAGCACTGTTTTTCTCTTTCAAAAGTGTCACTTTAAAAATTCAACAAACAAGAACATGGAGGAAAGGGAACCCTTGCACACTCTTGGTGGGAATGTACATTGGTGCAGCTGCTATGGAAAACACGTGGTAGGTTCCTCAAAAAATTAAACACATGGCCGGACTTTGTGTCTCAGCCTGTAATCCCAACACTTTGGGAGGCCGAGGTGAGTGGATTGCCTGAGCCCATGGGTTGGAGACCAACCCGGGCATCTTGGTGAGACTTCATCTCTACAATAAATCAAAAATTAGCCGAGCATGATAGCGCATGCCTGTAGTTCTGGCTACTTGGAAGGCTGAGGCGAAAGGATTACTGGAGCCCAGCAGGTTGATGCTGGAGTGGCCGTGAGTGTGACACAGCACTCCAGCCTGGGCGACAGAGTGAGACTCCAACTGAAAACAAAACAAAACAAAACAAACAAACAAATGGGTTGGAAACAAACAAAAAAATTAAACACAGAACTACCATATGATCCAGAAATGCCACCTCTGAGCATAGAGCCAAAGGAAATGAAGCCAGTGGCTCCAAGAGATATCTGCATTCCTGTGTGCAATGCAGCATCGTTCACTATCGCCAAGACAATGTACATTTCCATCGATAGGCAAATGGATAAAGACGATGGGGTACCAGGCCGGGCGTGGTGGCTCACACCCGTAATCCCAGCACTTTGGGAGGCCGAGGTGGGAGGATTACTTGAGCCAAGAAGTTTGAGACTAGCCTAAGCAACATAGCAAGACCTTGCCTTTACAAAAAAAAAAAAAAAAGCAGTGGAATATTATTCAGTCTTGAAAAAGAAGGAAATAATCCTGTCCCTTTTTTTGAAAGCAGGATTTATTGAGAGGACAGAAGAGCTCCCACAGTGGGAGGGGACCCAAAGGGTTTGCCCAATTCTGCTGTTTTTGGCAACATGAATAAATGTTATGCTCAGTGAAATAAGCCAGACATAGGAGGACAAAAACTGCACGATGTCATTTCTTTTTTTTTTGAGTTGGAGTCTCATTCTGTCACTCAGGCTGGAGTGCAGTGGCATGCTCATGGCCACCGCAGCTTCGACCTGCTGGGCTCAGGTGATCCTTCCACCTCAGCCTTCCGAGTAGCTGTAATTACACGTATGTGCCACCATGCCCTGCTAATTTTTCTTGGTTTATTGCTGAGACAAGTCTCACCAAGTTGTCCAGGTTGGTCGCGAACCTGTGGACTCAGGCAATCCTCTCGCGTTTACCTACCAAAGTTCTGGGATTACAGGCGTGAGCCACCACACCCGGCATGATGCCACTTCTATGAGGTGTCTAAACTCACAGAATCAGAGGGTAGAAGGTGGTTGCCAGGGTTGGAGGGAGGGGAATGCGGGTACAAAGTTTCAGTTATGCAAGATGAATGAGTCCTAGACATCTGTGCATTGCGGTGCCTATAATTAATAATACTTAACAATTTGCTAAGAGGGTAGATTGTATGTTAAGTGTTCTTATCACAAATAATAATGAGTCTTGCTATGTTGTCCAGGCTGGAGTGCCCCGGCTGAGACAGGGTCTCACTCTGTTGCCCAGTTTGGAGCGCAAGCACAATCATAGCTCACTGCAGCCTTGAACTCCTTGACTCCAGTGATCCTCCTGCCTCAGCCTCCTGAGTAGGTGGGACAATAGATGCATACCACTATGCCTGACTAATTTTTAATTTTTTTTTTGTAGAGACCAGCCCAGGTTGGTCTAGAACTCCTGGCCTCAAGCAAACCTCCTGCCTTGGTCTCCCATGGTACTGGGATTACAAGAGTGAGCCACTGTGCCCAGCCTCTGATCCTATTTTCAGAACAAGAATCTGTATAGGGCGTCAACATCTGAAGTTTTGATGCATTTTTTTTTTTTGCACCTTAAATCAGGGATTGTGTCATTAATAAACCTCCATGTAGTTAAAAGAAAGTTAGAAACACAGAAATATGTAAGATGTAAATGGAAGCCTTAACTCCACAATTTATATTTCTAGACTTTAAGTAGTATAGTGGGTTCTTTTTAATATAGATACAGATAGATCTGTCTGTTTGATTTTTTTTTTTCTTTTTAGTCAGAGTCTCACTCTGTTGCCCAGACTGGAGTGCAGTGGCACGCTCATGGCCTCCACAGTTTGGGCTCAGGTGATCCTTCTGCCTCAGCCTCCTGAGTAGCTGGGACTACAGGCACGTGATACCACACCCAGCTAATTTTTAAAAATTTATTGTAGATACAAGGTCTCACCAACTTACCCAGGCTGGGCTTGAATCCCTGGGCTCGGGCAATCCTCTCACCTCCGCCTCCCAAAGTGCTGGGATTACAGGTGTGAGCCACTGTGCCCAGCTGATTGATTAATTTTTAAAAAAATTCAATTGTATTCTACATCCTGTCCTGAAACGTCTGTCTCACAAGATAGTATATCATGAACATTTTTTATGTCAGAAGATAAAAGATATACCTCACTCATTTGAAGACAGTAATGAAAACAACCTGTACATATATTAGAGATCACCAATATGTTCATTTGAACAGCCAGGTTAAATCATTTTCTTTCTTTTTATTGAGTCAGGGTCTCACTCTGTCACCTAAGCTGGAGTGCAGTGGCACGCTTATGGCTCACCGCAGCCTCGACCTCTCGGGCTCAGGTGATCCTCTTGCCTCAGCCTCCTGAGTGGCTGGGGCTACAGGCCTGCACCACCGCACCTAACTAATTTTTAAATTGTTTTTTAGAGATGACAGCTCGCTATTTTGCCCCAGGCTGGTCTCGAACTCCTGACCTCAGGCAATCCTCCCTGTCTCAGCCTCCCAAAGTGCTAGGATTACAGGCGTGAGCCTTCTTGGAGCAATTATTGGAACTTCCTGTGAACTTATTTTGGAGGTTAGAGTTTTGCAGTTTAAAGCATTCAGGAACTAAGCAGGATCACTCACGTAAAAATTGTTCCAATGGGCAGGCTCTTACAGCCCCAGGGGACTGGCCTGAGTAAATGTCAGTCAAGGTTCAGGTGGCCGTGCTCCTTGTAGGTACTTGTCACATCATAAGTATGTGCTGGACCATAGCAAGAGGACATGCAAACGATTACCTTGATTTTTATTGTGCTATCTACAATTTTAGCCTCTTATAATTTTGGTGTCCTGCCTGTCAGATCCTCTATACTTAGGACAGAGTTCTTATAAAGTTTAAGCACTTATGGTTAAGTTTTTAATTTTATAAGTGTTATTATATTTCAGTAGAGGTGGTACACCAGATGTGGTGGCTTACACCTATAATACCAGTACTCTGGGAGGCCGAGGTGAGAGGATTGTCTGAGCCCATGGGTTCGAGACCAGTCGGGGCAACTTGGGTGAGATCTCATCTCTACAATATATTAAAAAATTAGCCGAGGGTGGTGGAGCATGCCTGTAGTTCCAGCTACTTGGAAGGCCAAGATGGAAGGATCGTCTGAGCCCAGCAGGTCGAGGCTGCGGTGGCTGTGAGCGTGCCACTGCACTCCAGCCTGGGCAACAGTGAGACTCCAACTCAAAATAAATAAAATCAGTAGAGGTGGAGTAAGTAACCTGAGACCTAGGAGCCAAGTGATTGTGTTGATTGATAGATGGTAACCAGATATAAATGTATAATTATTTAGCAAACCCTATTAAACCCGGGACATTTAAATAGCTTCAAAATGAGCTAACTGTGCCCTGTCTGGCAATGCAGAAACACGAATATACCAACCTTACAATGCAGATAAAACTCGGGGTGAAGTTTTCGACATAACAGTCTTTTATTAACCTGTAAAGCAAATGAAATGATGGCTTTGAGACTTTAAGTAAATGCTTGACTATGGCCCACAGGCACTGAGTATCTGAATCTCTCAAGGTGGTGTATGCCTGGGACTACGGCATACACCACCACACCTGGTTAATTTTTAAATTTTTTATAGAGATGAGGTCTCACTGTGTTGCCCAGGTTGGTCTCGAACTCCTGGCTTGTTGAACACCCCACAATATTTCAGTATGCATCTGAAAAGTGCCTTATACCAAACAAAGAACAGCATAGCATAGTGGTCAGCGGTTCCAACCCTGGAATTGGACTAACCTGGGTTCGAGTCCTAGCTCCGCCACTAGCTAGCTAGGTGACCCTTGGGCAGATAATAGCACCTTTCTGGGCTTCAGTTTCCCCCTTGGTGAAATGGGTTTACTCATCCCCATTTTACAGGGATGTTGCAATAATATTAAGTGAGATCATGTAGGTAATGAGCATAGCACAGTGCTAGATGCTGAAAAAGTGTTAGGGATTATTCTTGTTCATTTATTTTTTTTTTTGCATCGGAGTCTCACTCTGTCACCCAGGCTGGAGTGCCGTGGCATACTCACGACCGCCCCAGCCTCGACCTGCTGGGTTCCGGGGATCCTCCCATCTCAGCCTTCCAAGTAGTCAGAATTACATGTGTGCGCTATCATGCTTGGCTAATTTTTGATTTATTGTAGAGACGAGGTCTTGCCAAGATGCTCGGGCTGGTCTTGAACCTGCGGGCTCAGGCAATCCACTCATCTCGGCCTCCCAAAGTGCTGGGATTACAGGCTGAGCCACCGAGCCTGGCCTCTTGTTTATTTTTATTTTTTTGACTCGAAGTGTCACTCTGTGGCCCAGGCTGGAGTGCAGTGGCGTGGTCATGGCTACCGCAGTCTCGACCCGCTGGACTCAGGCGATCCTTCTGCCTCAGTCTCCGGAGTAGCTGGGACTACAGGCATACACCACCACATCCGGTTAATTTTAAAATTTTTTGTAGAGATGAGGTCTCACTATGTTGCCCAGGCTGGTCTCGAACTCCTGGCCTTAAGCGATCCTCCTGTTTTGTCCTCTCAAAGTGCTAGGATTACAAATGTGAGCCGCTAGGCCTGCTGTTTATTTTATTTTATTTATTTATTTTGAGTTGAAGTCTCACTCTGTCGCCCAGACTGGAGGGCAGTGGCCGCTCCTGGCCACCGCAGCCTTGACCTGCTGGGCTCCGGCGATCCTTCCGCCTCAGCCTTCCAAGGAGCTGGTACTACAGGCGCGCCACCATGCCCAGCTAATATTTTTAAAAATGTATTGTAGAGATGAGGTTTCGCCAAGTTGCCCAGGCGGGTCGCGAACCCACGGCTCAGGCAATCCACTCACCTCGGCCTTCCAAAGCGCTGAGATGACAGGCTGAGCCACTGAGCCAAGTGAAGGCTGCCTGGGGCCAAGGTGAAGGACGCTCTTTTCTGAGGTCTTGCTGAGTGGCAAGGATCTCATCAGCACCTCCTTATCACCTCAGCCTGGCTCTATGTCCTTTGTTCTCAGTCACTTCACTGCAAGATCTCACTCCCAGTGAGATCCACTTCCAGGAGGCAGATGCTCTCTGTTATATTTTTCTTTTCTTTTCTGATATCGGCATGGAAAAGGAAAAGAGGATCTGGGTGGGAGGCCTCTAGCCTATACTCTCAGCATCTTGGGAGGCCGAGGCAGAAGGATTGCTTAAGGCCAGGAGCTCAGACCAGCCTGGGTAACATAGGGCGACCCCATCGCTACAAAAATTTAAAAATAAAAATCAATTTAAAAAAAGAAAAGGGAAAGAAAGTCTTCAAGTTAAGTTCTCTAAGGCAGGCGACAACAGTCAGAGAAGCTTTGAGGCTCAGAAATCAGAGTGAATTTTTTTTTTCTTTTTCTTGTAAGCAATAGGTATACTTGTTTTTGTTTTTTGTTTTTTTTCCAGTTGGAGTCTTATTCTGTCGCCCCGGCTGGAGTGCAGTGGCACACTCACAGCCACTGCAGCCTCGACCTGCTGAGCTCAGGTGATCCTCCCGCCTCAGCTTTCTGTGACTGGAACCACAGGCAAGCCCCACCATGCCCAGTTAATTTTCTGATTTATTGTAGAGACGAGGTCTCGCCAAGTTGCCCAGGCTGGTCTTGAACCTGTGGGCTCAGACAATCCTCACACCTAGGCCTCCCAAAGTGCTGGGATTACAGGCATGAGCCACTGTGTCTGGCCGTATACTTGGTTTTAAAAAATGGCATAGCACTCCAGTCCCAGTCCCTTGCTCCCCCTGCCCCCTTTTTTTTCTTTTTTTGAGTCAGATTCTCATTCTATAGCCCAGGCTGGAATGCAGTGTCATGCTCACAGCCACCTTAGCCTCGAACTGCTGGACTCAGGAGAATCTTCCACTTCAATCTTCCAAGTAGCTGGAAGTACAGGTTTGCACCACCATGCCTAGCTAATTTTTTGATTTATTGTAAAGATGAGGTCTCACCGAGTTGCCCAGGTTGGTCTCAAACTCGTGGGCTCTGACAATCCTCCTGCCTAGGCCTCCCAAAGTGCTGGGATTACAGGTGTGAGCCACCGCACCCAGCTCTTGCTCCTTTCAAACTACTGGTTTCTGGGTCTTTTGGAGTCACCTCCATCAGAGGTGGATTTGAATGGAACAATCTGATCAAAGCATTTGCAGCATTTGAAGTCAGAACATGCCAAACCCAAGGGAACAAAAACCTCTGTGTCCTGGTCTAGGCCAGTGTCAGCACTAGGAATTAGCAGGCATCATCCTAGCCGAATCTGAAAATGAAATTCTGGAATGAAGGAGCAGACCACGGTCAAAGGGGCCAGTGGGGCCAGAAGAGCCTTTCAGTTTGCTTCTTACTAAAACCATCCCCAGAGTTTCTGGGCGGAGCCGGGAAGAGGACAGCCCAAATCAGGACAAATGCCCACAGTTGGTCCCAGGCACAAGGCTTGGAAACCAGACCTGGAACCAGATCTCTTACTGTTGCAGCCAGGCACCTGGGACGGTGGCAGTGCGAACTTGGCCATGAATGGCCCAGGCTCAGCGCCCAGAAAGATTCCTTGAAAAGATAAGCAAGGATCCACCGGGTGGGATGCAGGGTCCCCCCAGCCAAGCCAGCCACATGCGTTCCAGAACAGACCAGCAGTCCAGCCTTCCCAGAGACGCCAACCAGCTGTGACTTACCTAGCAGGAATTTGGAAGCCGATTAAGGAAGTGAAAGCAAGCCAAGTTTATTTTATTATGATCAGATGCCAGCAAAATAAATCTACATTATCATTATGTGTTTCTCCCCACAGAGGGAAGAAGCTGGCATGGATTGCAAGGTACTTAAATATTATCATTTAGAAATATTATGGCATTCAGTGTTTTGTTTCATTTTGCCTTCATCGATTGGCATGCCAACGTGAGCACAGAAAATGTAAAGGCCTGGCTGATCCTTTGCCCTGATACAGACCTTCCTATATTGCAGGAAAAGTAAAAGGTCCCTTTCCTAAGTGGCCACGCGTGCTGTTGTGACCACAGTGCAAACAGGGGCGGAGGACTGGAGCCGTGTAAGCTTAGAACTCTTGGAAGCTTCTCGGTCTCACAAAGGCTTTTCTCCCCACCTCCAAGTTATCCTTTCGGACTCACCCCTCTTTAAAGCCTTTCACTTTCCAGATAGAGTTTCTTCTCCATTCTCGTTCTGGAGCACTTGGTTCTTACTTAAATAACTGTACAAGTGATGTGTATTTTTTTCCCCCTGTAAAGATGAGGTCTCATTATGCTGCCCAGGCTGGACCTGAACTCCTGGCTTCAAGCAATCCTCCCTCCTCAGCCTCCCAAAGTGTTGGGATTATGGGCGTGAGCCATAATGATGTGTTCTGGTGATGTGTTCTAATAGCTGGAGAGGGACGGGAGGGGAGACAGTGTCACTTTACTGCCTACTTTTTTTTTTTATACAGTTTTGACTTTTTGAATCATGCTAGTGTTTTTGCAAACTCAAAAAAATTAAATCAACAAACTTGGCAGGAAAACTGACATTGAATACAAAGTCTCTTTCTCCTACTGGCCAAAGAGCCCCTAGAGGGCCAAAGACAGCAAGAATTGCCTCGTTCATTGTGTACATCCACACAAAGAAGCACTACACTGCAGTAAGAGAAAAAGGGGTACACGGGCATCCAGGAAATGAAAATCAAACCCACAGTAAGACACCACGTTATGCCCACTGGGATGGCTATCGTCAAAAGGGCAGATCATAACAAGTGCTGACAAGGAAGTGAAGAATTCACAATCCTCACACACGGCTGGTGGGATTGCCAACTGGGACAGCTTCCGTGGAAAACAGTCTGGTGGGTCCTCAGAAGATGAAACATGGAGTTACTACATGATGCAGCAATTCCGCTCCTAGGCATGGGCCCGAGAGAATTACAAGTACACGTGCACACAAAAACTCACTCATGCATGTTCATAGCAACATTACTCACAACAGCTGAAGGGTGCACACAACCCAAGCGTCCAGTGGCTGATGAATGAGACAATAAAGCACACCCTATCTATACAGTGGAATATTATTCAGTGATAAAAAATAAATGAAGTACTGTTTCATGGTACAGCATGGGGGAACCTTGGAAACATTACGCTAAGTGGAAAAAGTCAAGGCCAAGGATGATGCATTCATGCCTCCACTTATACAAAAGACCCAGAATGGACAAATCGGGAGACAGAGTCAGGTGGGGACACCCTGGGGCTGCTGGAATTGGGGGGAAGTTGGAGGGAAATGGTGTCCATGAAGATGGTTTTTTTTTTTAATATATACAATATTTTTTTATTGTGATATTGAGGGGTACAGTTAAGGATTAGGTACACAAATATGTCTCGTTTAGGCACCCTTGTTGATAAGAAGTGTCCCCTCATCCCCGGACAGGTATTTACTGCCATTAATCCCTTCCCCTATCCCCCCCCCATAGTTTCCCACCACTGTCAGCCATTTTCTTATGGTAATACGTTGCATGATCAAGGTCTACTATATGAGTGAGACCATGTGATACTCAGTTTTTTGTTTCTGTGAGAGGTCACTCAGTATTATAGACAAGACGGTTTTATGGGAGTGATGAAAATGTTCTCAAATTGATTGTGGCGATGATCATACAGCTCTGTGAATATACTAAAAACCATTTAAACACTTTAAATGGATTAATTTAAAAAAATGTATTTATTTGTGATTTATTTCAATAGCTTTAAGGGATACACATAGTTTTTGGCGACATGGATGCATTGTATGGTGGCAGAGAAATCACCCCCCCAACCTGTATACATTGTACCCAAGAGGTGATTTTCCATCCTTCCACCCCTTCCCATCTCTCCCTCCCAAATCTCCAGTGTCCCAAATGGATTAATTTTATGGTATGTGAATTATATCTCAATAAAGCTGTTGTTAAAAAAAAATAACAAGGAGCTCTTTAATATCGAAAGCCGTGGTTTCTATGATATGGAGTCAGTCAAATAAAGCAAGGTAAAAAAGCATCTAATTTATAATAGATGTGTGGGGGTAAAGTTAAAATGCGTACACACCAGCTTATTTTTGTAAAACTAACCACAGGAAGAATAAACCCTTATGGAGGGAGAGTGGGAGAGGGACAGGAGGGGAGACAGTGTTACTTTACTGCCTAAACTTTTTAAAAATACAGTCTGACATTTTGAACCATGTTAGTGCTTTTGCAAATTCAAAAAAATTAAATTAGCAAACTTGGCGAGAAAGCTGACATTGACTACAAACAAAAACAAATGAATTGCGCTGTATCAAATGGATAACATAAACACACAGGGTTTTTGGGAAAAGCTAAGACTGTGAACATGTAAACAAAGCCTGGTGGCAAAAAGAATTGCAGATGGCGTTGGGCTCGGTGGCTCATGCCTGTAATCCCTGGTCTCTGAGCTCAGGAGTTTGAGACCAGCCTAGGCAAAATAGTGAGACTTTGTCTCCACAAAAACAAAAAAATTAGCCGGGCATGATGGCACGTGCCTATAGTTCCAGTTACTTGGGACGCTGAGGTGGAAGAATTGTTTGAGCCCAGGAGGTCAAGGCTATGGTGAGCCGTGATCTTACCACTGCATTCCAGCCTGGGTGACAGAGTAAAAGCCTGACTCAAACAAACAAACAAACAAAAAATTGCAAATAGATTTTTTTTTTTTAAAGAGTCTCTCTTGCCCAGGCTGGAGTGCAGTGGCAAGCTCACGGCCACTGCAGCCTTCATCTGCTGGGCTCAGGTGATCCTTCCGCTTCAGCCTTCCAAGTAGCTGGAACCACAGGTGCATACCACCATACCCAGCTAATTTTTTTGATTTATTGTAGAGACAAAGTCTCACTAAGTTGCTCAGGCTGGTAGTGAAACCCTGGACTCAGGTGATCCTTTCACCTCCGCCTCCCAAAGTGCTGGGATTATGGGTGTGAACCACCACACTCAGCCTGATATTGAACTTTGCTCAGTAATTTTGATACCAGTAGTGATCTGAAAGTATTTTGTGGATATTGTAGGATAGAAAAAATGACTAAATACATGCTGAAGTGTTTGGAAACCAGAACGTTTGCCGCTGGAAAACAAGTATGAAACAGGGGCTGGAGATGAAAAACCTTGTTGGACTAGAATGAGGGAATCATTATAAAGTCATGATTTTCTTTTTTTTTTTTTTTTTTTTGAGTTGGAGTCTCACTCTGTCGCCCAGCCTCGACCTGCTGGACTCCGGCGATCCCCCCGCCTCAGCCTTCCAAGTAGCTGGAACTACAGGTGCGCGCTACCACGCCCGGCTAATTTTTTGAATTATTGTAGAGATGAGGGCTCGCCAAGTTGCCCGGACGGGTTCGAACCCGCGGGCTCAGGCAATTCACTCACCTCAGCCTCCCAAGGCACAGGATTACAGGCTGAGCCACCAAGCCCGGTTAAGTCATGATTTTCAAGCACATGGGTACAGATGTCCTATCTCTATTGGCTGAAAGGGCCTAAAAGTAACCATAACTCAGTGGCAATAATCAACTTAGCGACCAGATCTTGGTTTCCAAGTTTCATTCCCCAGTAACAGGAATCAGAGTTTCTTGGAAAAAAACAGCTGAATCCAGCACTGGACCAAGGAATCAGAAGAAATATCTTGTTGTGCAAAGAAGTACTGAAATAATGGGGGTCTGTCGAAAGGTCTCTGAAGGGGTTCCCACTAGTCAAATCAGAATAATTTGTGTGTGTGTATGTGTGTTTGTGTGTGTGGAGGGTCAATGTCTCACTCTGTCACCCAGGCTGGAGTGCAGTGGCACGCTCACGGTCCCCCCAGCGTCAACCTGCTGGACTCCAGCGATCCTTCCACCTCAGCCTTCCAAGTAGCCAGAACCACAGGTGCGTGCTACCACACCTGGCTAATTTTTGATTTCTTGTAGAGACGAGGTCTCGCCAAGTTGCCCGGGCTGGTCTCAAATCTGCGGGCTCAGGCAATCCATTCGCCTCGACCTCCCAAAGTGCTGGGATTACGGGCTGAGCCACTGAGCCCAGCAGGATAATGGAATTTTTTAAAAAAATCACTATTTGCAATCATCACAGAAATAATAAATGTAGCCAAGAAATTTCAATGAATGATAAAATTAGAGTGAATATTTGATAAGGAATAGGACACTTACATGGTCTCAAAATAACTTTTCACAAAAATACCTACTGAGTATAAAGAGAAGATGAGGGGGCTTAGGCAGTAACTCAAGGCAGGGACCACATGAACAGAGGTTAACATCTCTATGTTAGACAAACTGTACGTCATTGCCCAGGATACAAAGAAGACACTCAGTGTCACTTCTGTGATAGCCCATCAACCTGCAAATCATGGATCTAATCACAAGCAAACATAAGGCAAAGCAAACTGAGGAACATTCTACAAGATAACTGACCTTTAAGAGGGTCACGGTCATATTAGTTTGGTGTAAAAGTAATTGTGGTTTCAGACCGTGAATTTTAAGTCATTATAACTAGGCTCAAACACATCTTTGTTAATCAAAATAGGAACCATTGCAATCAACATTTTTTGCCAATGAGAAGTAAGTGTTTATTCCCGTAGTGTAAAAATGCGTGATTTGGGATTCGATGAACTCTTGGGAAGCATCTCTGCATCCTGCCGGTTGTGGAAACGTTTTCCCTGCAAAAAGTTGTCGAGATGGTTGAAGTGGTAGTCGGTTGGTGAGAGGTCAGATGAATATGGCGGGTGAGGCAAAACTTCATAGCCCAATTATTCAACTTTTGAAGCATTGGTTGTGTGATGTGTGGCCGGGCGTTGTCATGGAGAAGATTCGGGCCCTTTCTGTTGACTAATGCCGGCTGCAAACGCATTGCCGTTTTCGGTGCATCTCTCAGATGTCATGGTTTCGCCGGGATTCAGAAAGCTGTAGTGGATCAGATCGGCAGCAGACCACCAACCTGTGACCATGACCTTTTTTGGGTGCAAGTTTGGCTTTGAGAAGTGCTTTGGAGTTCTTCTTGGTCCACCACTGGGCTGGTCGTCCACTTTTCGTGGCACGTCACAATCCGATTGAGAAATGCTTCATTGTGGCATAGAGTAAGAGAAGATGACATTTCAAAAGGATGATTCTTTTTGATTTTCGGTCAGCTCACAAGGCGTCCACTTACCGAGCTTTTTCACCTTTCCAATTTGCTTTAAATGCCGAATGATGTAGAAGGGTCGACGTTGAGTTCTTTGACAATTTCTCATGTAGCTGTAAGAGGTTCAGCTTTGATGGTTGCTCTCAATTGGTCGTTGTTAACTTCTGATGGCTGGCCATGACACTTCAAGACTCTTGTCTCTTTTGCAAAGCTTCTGGAACCACCACTGCACTGTGCGTTCATTAGCAGTTCCTGGGCCAAATGCATTGTTGAGGTGCAGCTGTCGCCGCTGCTTTACGACCCATTTTGAACTTGAATAGAAAACGGCTCGAATTTGCTTTTCGCCTAACATCATTTCCATAGTCTAAAATAAATATAAAATAAACAGCAAGTCCTAAGTCATTAGCAAAAAAACATAAAGTGAGAAATGTACATTAAAATGATGTATAGCATGACCACATTTATTTAAGAATGTATTCTGGTATCAAACAGCAAATATCAGCAATGCAAAACCAAAATTACTTGTTCATGAACCTAATAAAAATCAAGAAAAGGGAAGGCACAGTGGCTCATGCCTGTAATCGCAGCATTTTGGGAGGCCGGGACCGGAGGATCGTTTGAGGCCAAAAGTTTGAGACCAGCCTGGGCAACATAGTGAGATCCTGTCTCTAATAAAAGAATAATAAATAAATAATAAAAGTCAAGGAAAGACGAAAAGATATGGCAAGGAAATGCCAAGATGTATGCCCGGTTTGGATGCAATTGCAATAAAAGACACTAATGGAAAAATTAGAGAAATATAAATGAGGTCTATGGATTAGGTGATAGTAATTATCCATGTTAATTTTCTGACTTAAAAGGTTTTTATTGTGATTATGTAGGAAAAATTCCTTGCTTGTAGTAATGTAAAGTATTCAGGGATATTATATCAGCAACTTTTTGTCAAATGGTCCTGGGGCGGGGGACAGGTGGGTGCCAGGCAGGGAAGTTCTTTGTTCTATTACCGGACTTTTAAAAAAATTAGTATTATTATTTCTTTTTAGCAGGAGTCTCACTCTGTTGCCCAGGCTGGGGTGCAGTGGCATGCTCACGGCCACCGCAGCCTCGACCTGCTGGGCTCAGGTGATTCTTCTGTCTCAGTATTCCAAGTAGCTGGAAACATAGGCATGTGCCACCATACCTGGCTAATTTTTTGATTTACTGCAGAGATGAGGTCTCGCCAAGTTGCCCAGGCTGGTCTCGAACCCCTGGGCTCAGGTAATCCTCTTGCCTCTGCCTTCCAAAGTGCTGGGGTTACAGGCGTGAGCCACTGCGCCCGGCTACTACAGCACTTTTTTTTTTTTTTGAGTTGGAGTCTCACTGTGTTGCCCAGGCTGGAATGCAGTGACATACTCATGGCCACCCCAGTGATGACTTGCTGGGCTCTAGTGACCCATCCGCCTCAGCCTTCCAAGTAACCAGAACTACAGGTGCATGCTACCATGCCCGGCTAATTTTTTAAAAAAATTATTGTAGAGACAAGGTCTCACCAAGTTGCCAGAGCTGGTCTCAAACCCACGGGCTCAGGCAATCCACTCGCCTCAGTCTCCCAAAGTGCTGAGATGACAGGCTGAGCCACCAAGCCCAGCCTACCACACTTTTAAAGTTTGAATGTACTTCAAAAGTGAAAATAAAAGACTCCACGAGTCCACACTTACACTAAAAATAAACAAACATCAACAAGGCGTAGGGGAAGGGAAGGAGTCTTTACAGAAGAAAGCCAACTGAAACAATGTACAAGGAATGACAGAGTTTTAGAAGTCACTGTTTTTCAACCACTGTCTTATTACTTGATTCAGGCAAGAGTCAGTAGCAGACACTAAAATTATTGGGTGAAAAAATGTTGAGAAACAGGATACGTATACAGATTCAAGGCATACTCTCACATTATTATTTTTGAGTTTCAGTCTCACTCTGTGCCCAGGCACAATCACAGCTCACTGCAGCCTTGACTCTTGGGCTCAGGTGATCCTTCTGCCTCAGCCTCCCCAGTATCTGGGACTACAGGTGTGCACTACCATGCCTGGCTAATTGGTGTCACTATGTTGCCCAGGCTAGTTTCAAGCTCCTGGGCTCAAGCAATCCTCCCAAAGTGCCAGGATTACAGGTGTGAGCCACTGTGCCTGCCGGCTCCGTGTTTTCTTACACCTGGCCCAAGTCTCTCACTGATGTGGCCTGTGAGCTCTGTGGGCACTTACGCTTGTGACAGGTAAAGGGGAACTTGGGTATCCCCGCAGGTTCCTCTGAAAGCCCACCCAGCGTCTCCTGCCCTGGGTCCTCACGGCCTCTCCACTTTTCTCCTTCCACCTTTCTCTGTGGCATCTGTTCTCAGCAAAATTTTTGGTAAAAATCAAAGTAAAATTTTAAAAAAGAAGTAAAGGGACTCAGAAAATTGGCAAAATTGAGTTTATGCTTGAAACCTATAAAACAAACAGGTGTTATACTATAATTTGTCTCAAAGAATTCCCACAGGCTGGGTGTGGTGGCTCATGCCTGTAATTCCCACACTTAAGGAGGCTAAAATGAGAGGATTCTTTTGAGACCAGGAGTTTGAGACCAGCCTGGATAACACAGCGAGACGTCAACTCTAAAAAAAAAAAATGTTTTTTTTTTCAATTGTGATGCACACCTGTAATTCCAGCTACTTTGGAGGCTGAGGCAGGAAGATTGCCGAAGCCCAGGAGGTCAAGGCTGCAGTGAGCTGTGATCATGTCACTGAGCTCCAACCTGGACAACAGAGCGAGACCCTAACTCACTCACTCACTCTCTCTCTCTTTCCCTCTCTCTCTCTCACACACACATACAAATTCCCACAGCCCTGCATTGCTTAGAATTCTTTAGAAGCCAAGACGACTATGATTATTCTCGCTCCCTCCCCTCTCACCCCCACTTGCAAAAGTCCGAGAACGAAAGTCTCTTTAAAGACGTCAGTATGAATATTTGTCTTATCTTCCTTCTCTAGTATTTTCAGACACTTAGCACATGCTGGACGTGGCAGGTGTGGTTCTAATTTTAACGTGAGTGGGCATCTGCCCAGCCGACTATTTCCGAAGGGCTTTGAGAACTGTCTCAGGGCATCGAGCTGGTTGGAGCCTTGTGCTGACTGAACAAGGGCCCATTTGGGCGTTAAGTCCGTGGAGTGTCGCCTTCCTTCTGGCCCGTGAAACCCCTGAGAGACAGGAGAGATGAAAAGAAAAAGAAGAAAGCCAGCACCTGCTCCAGCTTTGGCAAGAACCCTAAAATAGAGCAGCCATTGATCTTGAAAGCTGAGCATCAGTGTTTCAGCTGTTTGCCTTCCTATCAAAAACCAATTTCTATCTATTATATAAGGTAAATAGCTTGGCCTTTCTTCCTCTCTTTTTTTTTTTTTTTTGAGTTGGAGTCTCACTCTGTCGCCCAGACTGGAGTGCAGTGGCCGCTCCCGGCCACCGCAGCCTCGACCTGCTGGGCTCCGGCCATCCTTCCGCCTCAGCCTTTCAAGTAGCTGGAACTACAGGC
>CAUYQG010144916.1:0-16453 GCA_963574415.1 Tarsius wallacei | reverse complement strand
TTTAAAACCAAAACGACTCAGAAACCTTCATAAACGGGCTTCTTCCATCCCACTTGGGCTTATGCTGGTTCCCTTTAATGCTCCTGTGGAAATGCCGGTATATTTCTCTCTCTTTGCGCCCCCCCCCCCCGCCCCCACCCCATCCCTGGTCCTTCCTTTCCACTCCAAAATGGGATGCATTATACGAGAGAGGTGCCGAGGCCAGCGGCACAGTGAGGCATCGGAGCCACCAGGGCAGGCTCCCTCCGAAGGCGTCCTATTCCAATTTCCAGTGGCTCTAATTTTACGAATGCTCTTTTTATATGATGATCTAATATTTGCCTGGCTGTAGCTTTGATCCACTGGTCCTGTTTCTGCTGGCTGGGGGTCCTGGGCATAACTATTTCCTGAGCAGAAATAGAACAGCTGCTTAACGCCTCCCATGTGCTATTGCTTTATATAGCTGGAAAGTGTAAATCCCCCAGCCTCCAGCACCTCAGCCATTCACTTTGTCAGCCTTCTGCTCCCTGTTGTACATAAATTCAGCTCCATAGCCTTTCCTCAGATGACCCATTTCCCAAACACTTGATTACTCTTTTTGCTGAACTCAGGAAAGGAGATGAAGCCTCTTCTGGGCAACTCATCCTTTTCTCTTTATTATTAGCATTATTATCATCATCCAAGGAGGGAAACATAATATAATATGGTCTATTGTTAATTCTCAGCTTAGTAACTTAATTATTTAAAGTAGCACATGAGCATTGATTTATTCAGTAAGCATTAACAAGTGTCTCACATGATACTGCCAATATTAAAATAAACATAAGACGTCACCACTGCTCTTGAAAAGTTGGTTCAATGTGTGCCATGGCTACATTTTCTTATAGACTTTAAGGTGTGATCTGAAGTCTTTGGGGGCCAGGGCTGTCGGTAATATGCCTGTGGTTTTAGCAGCATCCTTAATGTACCTCTAGGTTATGGTGTCCTGGGGCTGAGCTGATGGAGCTCAGTCACCATCCTGTCTCCCCGGTGATGGGTCCTGCACTTTGACCCTCTCTGGGTACATGGCAGCTGCATTCATTTCATTTACTTGTGGGTTATAAGTTAATTTCGAGGGAAAATGCTATTACAGATTTGGATGAGTTCCATTAAACTCCATTAAAACTTTGACTATAGGATGCATTAATAGAACTTCAATCTCAGTCAATCAAAAGATTGATGGAACATATAGAACAGAGCATTAAATGGAATATTTGATATGAACCATTAAATCTTTCAGAGGAATTCTTTGGATGTTTTGTGACTGCACATGGACACACACACACACACACACACACACACACACACACACACACACATGTATTTTCAATTTTAAATAGAGGTTTTAGGATTGTCCTTCTAATGTATGTATCTGTACTGATGTTTCTGAATGAAAATAGTATGAAATATTTAATTAGATTTCTCTTTGTGATTCTACTGTGAGTTTATCAGTGTAAGTCCCCCAGTGAGCTGCTACAAATTAGCAATGTCTAACGGTGTTAAGCAAGGAGGGCATCTGGAGATCTTTGAAATTATGAAGACCTCTAAAATTAGGCAGGAAACTGACTTCTCTTATAGTCCAGGAAATTGCTGCCTCTTCTAATCACATTTTATTTGTTGAATATAGTTTTCAAGATAAATATTGCTTTTCATTATCCCCATTTTGCATTTGAAAAGTGAGACTCAGAAATTGATGTCAACTACTAATATAATTTAACAGAACCAGGATTTAGATTTAGATCTGCCTTATTCTAAATTCCATAAATAGAATAGCTGCTATTAATTTAACATGGCTTCTTCTGGACAGTAATGGTTATAATATGATAATCCAAACTCAGTTCTTACAATGTGCTGTTAATTAACTATGAGTAGTTAAGTGTGATAGTGAATGATTAAGTCTCTTGCGGATTTTAGTACGATGAGAACCTAACTCAAGACTGAATAGTATGTAAAAGTAAGGGACGGAAATAATGTCTACTATTATATTCTTGTTAGTCTTGACAGAACTCACAACATTTAAGAAAATATTTTTATTTTCAGTGTAAAGCAAGCTGCATCCCTAAAAGATTAAGTAATTTTCCCATAGCTGCTCAGCTGGTAAAACACAGAACTGAAGTTCAAGCAAGTGTCTACTGGACCCTAAAACTTACTCTTTTTATACCAGAAGAAATTACCTATGCTTGGCTTTAATTTCATCTTAAGGATAATGAAATTAATGGACAGCCAAACATTAGTTAGGGAAAATAACTGAGGATCCTTTGTTGTTGCAATATTTTGTTTTGGAGATGTGATAAAAACATAACCCAGGAAGGTATCCTAAACCAAAATTTTCCTGAGAATCTCTTAAAATATGGTGACTCATGCATATAATCCCAGTACTGTGGGAGGCCAATGCAGGAGGACTGCTTAAACCCAGAAGTTAGAGATCAGTCTGGTCAACATAGTGAGACTTCATCTCTTAAAAAAAAAAATCAGGCCGGGCTCAGCCTGTCATCCCAGCACTTTGGTAGGCCAAGGAGAGTGGATTGCCTGAGTCCTTAGGTTCGAGACCAGCCCAGGCAACTTGGCAAGACCGTGTCTCTACAAAAAAAAAAAAAAAATCAGGTGGGTATGGTGGTACGGGCCTGTAGTCTCAGCTATTTAGGAGCCTTAGGTGGAAGAACCGTGTGGGCCCAGAAGGTCAAGCCTTCAGGGAGCTAAATCATGCCCCTACACTCCAACCTAGGTAACAGAGTGAGACCAGACCCCCACTTAAAAAAAAACCCCATATATTAAACTATCCTCTTTTAATCTGGTTGGAATGAGTAGATAGGTGTACAAAAGATAAACCTTACAATCCTTCAGCGATGTCATCTGGAACCTGGGCTTCCAAAGCCCCCCCAGGGATATCAGAGGGCTTGGGATTTAAGGAAGGTAATTTTTAAGCACCAGGCCTGAAAATGATTGCATCTCTTTTATTCCCGTTTCACCAGCAAGAACCCGATCACACAGCCCCAACTCAGCAGCAGAGGACACTGGCCCTGCACAGGAGCAAGTGACTATTTTGATGGTACTTTGAGTTTATGTCACGTTTCAGCAAGAATTGGTTTAACAGACGCATTGGAATGCAAACAGAAAGACAGGCCAACATTGCGTCCTAAGTTGGGAGCAGAAAACATGAAAGATTTTAAGGGGGAGGTTTAAGACACACAAACAGATGTTTCCAAAGCACAACACTGCGTTGGTGAACTGGCCCAAAAGCAGCCGCAACTTCCTCAGAAAAGTTTGGTTTACCTTTCCTTTCAATGTTCAGATTCTTCATCTTTGGAAAAAGCCAAAATGAATGAATGATGTATATTTTTACTCATCAGGCTAAAATGAATATATTTGTGCAGTCATGGAGGTACTCACAAGATAAGCCAGTCAAAATTTCAGGGATTTTCAAGATTATTACACTACGTTGAAAGATTAGAAAAGTTCACCAGAACACAATAGCTATAGACTGATATAATACCACAAGGATTTCAAAGTGCTATAAAGGGGGATAAAATAAACAGAGGGTTAAGAGAAGATTCTCATTGCCAATGACAAGACAACTATTGAGAAATTCCTTTGCCAGCTGAGCAATGTCCAGATTGGATTATTATTAGAGAGCAGTGAAGTTGAGGTTTGAGTATATTTGACTTGATTTCAGCTTTTTAAAATGTGCTCTCTGTGCTTTCTATCATATATAAAAAGGGACTCTACCTACTAGTCAGTCACCATGGATAAGTAAGTGAACAATGCCACCAAACTGTAGCTAGTCTTGAGACATTCTGGAAATACTATGACATTTAGCAACCTTCTCTATTTTCTTCTACAATGAATAAATTTGTATTTTCTGGTCAGTGAAATATGTATTTAAAGGGTAATGACAACACATACTGATTTTCTATTCAGCAACTGTTGGCTTTTTGGCTGATTTTCTGTGATAAACTTACTGAACAAAATGTGTTCCAGTTATTTCAGTGCCATGACTGATAGCTTAAAAAGTCGTGCTTGATTGAGAACACAGATCAAAATCTGGACAGAAAATCGAAAATGTCATATTAAAGACATCCCCAAAAAGAGTAAGTGGAAATATTCTGCTGCTTTTTCTATATGAGCAGCACCATTAACCAAATAGTACCTGAGAAGTGTCTTTATAAAAATATTACAGGTAATATATTAAAAAGAAATGTCAAAATTAGAATATCTCCATTTTGCAATCCTCAAAGAATTAATAGAAAAATACCCAAATACTGATGGTTTTTGACATCACAAAATAATATGTGCCTCCTAATGAAATAACACAATACCAACTATAGTCTCAGAAAACAGATACAACCTTAGTCTGATCCAGCTTATGGATCCAGCTTCTAATTTGCCAGATATGCAAACAGAATTGTACCATGTGAATGCAGTCAGCAAAATCCAGACTGTAAAAAACATACTGGAAAAGAAAAAGATCAAGGGAAACAATTAATTACAAGAGACTTAAAAGATAGAGCAAAGTTTAAAAAGCGGGCAAAGTTAAATTACAGTGCTTATGGAAGCACAATTTAGGTGATTAATCCATTTTAAAAATAAGCAAAGAGGGATTACAATGAAGTCACAGCAGGGGCTACGCTGGAGGCAGAGGAGGGGATGCGATTGGGATGAGGTCCTTGGACATGTCTTCTGGGATGGGTAACACACTTCTATCTCGACATGAGCTGCAGTTGCAAGTTTGTAAGTCTACCTAATTAATTAAGCCACACATATCCTTTGTGTGGTTTTCTTTATCTGTTTTACAATAAAAAGACTTTAAACCACATTCAATAAATATTGAATGTGAAGTGTACCTGAAACCCTCAAAAACATTAAACAAAGATGCATGTGGGTAGGTATAACTGATACTTAGACTCATTGTAAAGCAAATCTAATTGTAAAACTGCTTGGTGTGCTTTCCTAACTACTTTCACTGCAGATAATTTTCCTTTCTACCTTTTCCTGTCAAAGAAACTGGTTGGTTATATAGATTTTTTTCATCCAAAAGACATATTGATTTTACTAGGAGGCTAAACGATAACCATTTTGCTTCTCCCAGCCTGTTTCTTCCCTAAGAGTCTAAATTTCAGATCTATCATTTTTGACAGTTTTTTTTGTTTTGTTTTTTTGGTTGTTTGTTTGTTTTTGCCTGCCTGCCTTACCATTTTCCCCTGCTAATTTAAAGGTCCTTTAGGGTTACTTTTTCTGATTCAGAACATCATAAGTGTTGTGCTACATACTGTGGAATGAGATGAGGTTTTAAGAAAGCAGTCATGTTCTCGTAGGAAAAGCATACACTGTGAATAAGAGGTGGTAAGAAAGCAAAGGGAAGATTTCTTCCATGTGCTTAAAGTGACAGAAAAAAAGCATTTCAAAGGTCATTTGTCTAGTCTCACAATGAAGTTATTTATCCGACTGCACAAGAAGCCATCCAGGGCGAACTTGAACAGAAACAACGTATACGTAGATCTGTTTCAGACTCCACCTAGCACAGGCCCTTTCTTAATTGGACCCCAGAGCTGGAATTTACAAGTCTAAACCAGCTTCTGTCATCAGACATATCAAGGCATGTAAAAATGAGTTGAAACTCTCTCCGTGTTAAACATAAGATGAGAAGGTGAAAACGATAGATGCGTTTGTCAATGCAAAGATCTTAGTGCATGCCAGGCTTGGTTCAGTAACAGCCTTAAGCAGGTAATGACTCCTCATTATAGAATTAAACTTAAAAAGACAGTTGTAATTAAGGTGTGTGTTGGAATATAAAATCCATATCTCATTTGTGAACAGAAAGAATTGGTATCCTTACAGCTCAAGGAATGGTCATTTTCCTTGTCTTAGATAACCACTGTACAGGGTCCTTTAATGCCTTATCAATTTTTCAGTAAGGTCCTATGTCTGCTATAACTTTTGTAATAAAATTTGCTAATAATACTTTACTGACTTATGTGAGCCTTCTAACTTTTTCAGTTCAAACTTTTCTAGGCCAGGCGCAATGGCTCAAGCCTGTAATCCCAGCACTTTGGGAGGCAGAGGTGAGGGGATTGTCTGAGCCCATGGGTTTGAGAACAGCCTGGACAACTTGGCAAGATCTCATCTCTACACTAAATAAAAAATGAGCCGGGTATGGTAGTGTACACCTGTAGTTTTGGCTACTTGGAAGACAGGGAGAAGGATTGCCAGAGCCTGGCAGGTCGATGCTGGGGTGGCCGTGAGCATGCTGCTGTACTCCAGCCTGGGCGACAGAGTGAGACTCCAAGTCAAAAAAAAAATTTTTTTGAGTTGGAGTCTCACTCTGTCGCCCAGGCTGGAGTGCAGCAGCCGCTCTCGGCCACCGCAGCCTCGACCTGCTGGGCTCCGGCGATCCTTCCGTCTCAGCCTTCCGAGTAGCTGGAACTACAGGCTCGCGCTACCACGTCCAGCTAATTTTTTGATTTATTGTAGAGATGAGGTCTCTCCTGCCCAGGCGGGTCTCGAACCCGCGGACTCAGGCAATCCACTCACCTCAGCCTCCCAAAGGCACGGGATTACAGGCCGAGCCACCGAGCCCAGCTAAAAAAAAAAATTTTATAAGACAATACTGTACTTTGTATACAGAGAGCTTTTGGGGGGCACATAAGAGAACCTGTCAGTTCACCCAGGCAGCAGATTAGGTCTAAATAGAGTATTGTGTGTCAACAAGTCAGTGTAAAAAAATGGAAGTATTTATTATAACACAGTAAGCCACAATGTGGATAATCTGTGGGTATATAGTCAAGAATTGACTGCAATTCTCATTTCAAATAAAATGTACTCTGTGCTAATTATGAAGAGACACATATTTCTGAATATGTGTGGTATCTCCACCTAATGTGGTAGAAGTAGGTGACTATCATTTAAGGGCATACTGCAAGTGCTTCAGGGATTGATTATACATGTTCTTGGCTCCAGGGTCATTTTGATGCTTGCCTCTTGTGGAAACAATACCACTAAATTTGAAGAACGTCCACGGTGTTATTAAAAGAGCATTCACTCGCTGCTTCCTAATTTATGAAATTTTTTTTTTGCAGTATTGCCTCTGATTGTTTTGGTAAAGTAAGCCTGTTCCACTCCCATCGATTCAATTACCATTTCCAAGTTACAAATTTCTCATATGAAAGGCATTTCACTGTGTACCAGAATGTTCACCTCTTCTCTCCTTTCAAAGGGCTGAAACTTGGCAGAGTCTCAAAACTACTACATCATACATGAAATTTGTTTTCGTTCCTCCAGATCAGAAAATGCCTTTAATTTTTTCTGTATATTAATAATCCCTCTAGGAAGCTCTACCAGCCAGAATATGTTAATTGTCTCAGGAACTTGAGAACCAAAGAGTTAATAGGCGAGCGGTTTGCCTTACAATTAGGATGGTTCAGTCCATCAGTAGGCAATATACTCTCAAACTAGGATCATGATGGAATTATCACCAGAATCACCTAAACCCAAAACCTGGGGATCACCCGTTCTACCGTACTGCCTCCCTACCTTCTGTCGAACCAGTTCCCCACATTGGTCTGCCCTGCCTTTACAACCTTCTTTCTCCCCGTCCTCTCTGTTCTCACCATAGCCCAGGTCCTCAGTGGTTCTAAGAGCCCTGCATGTTCTCTCTCTGACTTCGGACCCGTGCTCTTATCATCCAGTCTCCAGACCAGCATTCTCCAAGTTAAAGTGAAGGGTACATCAAGAGACCAAAGTCTGCATATTGAATGATGCTATACCTAAAAACTTCATAAATGTATATGGTCGCACTTGTACTATCTCCATTTGGTGCTCTTTGAATCTACTTGATCCGTAATCAATTTGCTAAGCAAGTGTTTGTAATTCCTTTCATGCACACACTGAACAAGGAATAGGGGTTTGGGAAGCGAGATGGAGTGGTGGGGTTGAGTTTGCTGGCAGATGAGTGATGGGAACTTCTGCATATTTAGCTGGATTGAGACATGCAGCCCTGCACTCTCTCTCTTCCCCTCTGGAAGCTGGCAGTTTGGTGAGCAAGACCTGTGTCAAGCAGGCTACCCTTGTTGGCAGACTCTAGCATCCTTTTCCTGATAAGGGGTCATTCCCGGAATCAAACTACCATGGGGGCATTCTGTTATACAGTTGGATTATAAAGTCAGAATATTTATCATCTTAACAATGGAAATGTGTATATTTATTTTATGTGTAAAATTCTGTATGGTAATTCTTATGCACAGTGAAGTTTGAAAACTGCTAAATTAGATGTAAAAAAGGAATGAAAAGAATTCAATGTGCAGAATGGGTACGGATATTTAAACCATTGTTCCCTTAAGATGACTATCATGGTCCTGAAGGTGAAAGTGGGATGTGTGGTGAATTTGACAGCGTCCTTTCCTGCCTCCTTGGTTAACTCCATGTTATCTAGCATTTACAACCAATTATCTCCATAAAAGCTAAAGACTTTGGATTTTGTTTAGTAAAAGAGGGAAGCGTCCTAATGCAGTTTAACTAGTATTAAATTGGGACTCTTGTACTCCAGTGGAAGCCAAACAGTATCACTGCAACTCCTCGCAACCCATGAAGCACATCCTTGCACAGAAAGAGTCAATTCTCTTGCCAATACTGCAGACATTCCTGGTGTAAATCCAATAATGATATTGTTCCTATTAACTTACTAGATTTTCACCCTAAATCTGAACAAAATTGAGTCTGTGAGAAAACAGTAAATAATTAAATTCCACACATTTCAAAACATGTTTTCTTGGACTATTACTTGTAGTATCCTTCAGTTTGGACAGAAGGCTAAGAGTCTTATTAAAAGCCCTGTGTCAAATATTGGACTCCAACCAGGGAGAGTTATCTCAGGTGTGCAAGTTACCAAATGTGAATGCCACAATAAACATGTGCATCGCTTGACTTAAGTTTGCTATTGCCTTACAGAGGACTTCAAAAATTTTGTGGAAAAATTAAATTAAAATAGAAAAATAGAAGATATAAATTTTATTTCTGAATATAAGTTTCATCAAGTTCAAAACATGTTTGTAAAGTAATGATAATAGTCATCCTCCGTTATTAATCCATCCCTAACGAGCTGAGGTTCTTGGGAACTTAGCCATGTCAATGCAGGCTTTCTGACATTATTAACTGAAGAAAAATGAGTGCCCTTTAAAGAATTTTTTAAGATCAGGAAAGAAAAAGAAGTTAGAAGAAGACAAATTAGAAATGTAAGGTGGGCCAGGATCGGTGGCTCAGCCTGTAATCCCAACACTTTGGGAGGCCGAGATGAGTGGATTACCTGAGCCCGGGGGTTCGACACCAGCCTGGGCAACTTGGTGACACCTCATCTCTACAATAAATGCATAAATAAATAATAATAATAAATAAATTTTTTTAAAAAAAGAAATGTAAGGTGGAGGCCTAATGATGTCCCATCAAAACTCTCCCAAAATTGCCTTCTTTGATGAAAAGAATGAGCAAGAGCCTTGTCATAGTGAGAAAGGACTCTAGGGTAAAGCTTTTCCGAGTGGTTTTCCTGCTAAAGCTTTCGCTAACTCAAAACACTCTCATAATAATGTTATTGTCCTTTCACCCTCCAGAAGGTCAACAAGCAACTTGCCTTGAATATCACAAATAACGGTCGCCATGGCTTTTGCTCTTGACTGGTCTGTTTTTACTTTGACTGGACCACATCCACCTCTTGATAGCCCTTACTTTGATGATATTTTGTCTTCAAGAACACACTAGCAAAGCTGCGTTTCATGACCTGCTACAATTCTTCAAAGAAATGCTTCAGGAACTTGATCTCTCTTGTTTAAAATGACCATTGAAAGCTCCGCTCTTGTCTGCAGCTGATCTGGCACGATGGTTTTCACTCCCATCCAGTGGAAAGTCTATTCGGCTTTAATAATATTTTTCAGTCAGAACTGTGGAAGCTGAAGCATTTGAGAGCTCTATGGTGTTGGCTATTGTTTCTGTTTTTAATCACAGGTCCTTTTCAGTTAGGGCATAAACAAGATTCATTCTTTCCTTGAAAATTGATGTGGACGGTCTGCCACTGCAGGCTTTATCTTCAACATTGTCTCACCCCTTCTTAAATTGAATTATCCATTTGTAAACCGCCGAGTTTGTCATCCTAAACTTTTTTTTTTTTTTTTTTGAGTTGGACTCTCACTCTGTTACCCAGACTGGAGTGCAGTGGCCGCTCCCGGCCACCGCAGCCTCGACCTGCTGGGCTCCGGCGATCCTTCCGCCTCAGCCTTCCAAGTAGCTGGAACTACAGGCGTGCGCTACCATGCCCAGCTAATTTTTTATATGTTGTAGAGATGAAGTCTCGCCAGGTTGCCCAGGTGGGTCTCGAACCCGCGGGCTCAGGCAATCCACTCACCTCAGCCTCCCCAAGCGAGGGATTACAGGCTGAGCCACCGAGCCTGGCTTCGAAACTTTTTATAAGGCATCAATGATTGTGCCATTCTTCCACTCAAGTTTCACCATAAATCTGATGCTTGTTCTTGCTTCCATTTTGGCAGAATTCATTTTGCTTGGATAGGGACTCTTTCCAAACTGATGTCCTATCCTTCTTCGTGCCTAAAACTAAATCCTGTTCTGACATATTATAGCAAGTTAGTGTGAGTTTATTTGGGTGTAAAAAAATTTGAAATTCACAAAATTTTTCATAATATGCATTTTGCATAAACTTTTTGAAGACCCCCTCCATTTATATTCTTTTGTGAAATTTTTCTTGTAAAGATGCTGACAAGTTACATAATTCTTCTTCATGTAATTTGAACCAGTCAGGCCACTTCGTGACTAATAGCAACAGAGTAGTTAATGCGCTATGTGCACCTAAAGGGAAACACGCAGGAGCTTCTATTTCTTTTGAGTGACAGCAGTGGCACAGATGCTGGATCTTTTCATAAAGCAAAATAAGATCCTTTTTTGGGTAGTATTAAAGTCATTCTTTATTCTTAACCAAGGCCACTTAGTTGTTGTTGTTGTTTTTAATATAGTGACTTTGATGACAGAAGGGGGTAAAAAAATTCAAATAGCAAATTTAGTTGAATACATTGAAGTTTCTATTCAAATCTGATTTCTGCTCTTTTTCTCAGATAATTCCTGTTTCATAAACCTTTCCTGACTCCCCCAGACATATGAGGGCACTTTTCCTTATCTAAATAGCAGCTCCCATGTTTTTCTTCTACTTTCACGGCGTCCTGGGTTCTCCTACTCTGTTGTAAAACTTGCCCTGCATCTGACTCTCCTATTAATTCTGAAATTCTCAGAAGGATGGTTCTCATACATATCTGTTTCAGCATCAGTCACACTTTGTGATACATTTGTGATACTTCACATGTGTTAGAGAACATTAAACAAAAGGTGACCTCTGCAATTTTGTTAATGTTTCCATCTGAGTTTTCATCTCAGTTTAATTAAATTTATGTACTGTATAGTTTGTGTAGTTATATAGCATTCTGTATAATTTTTGGTTTTCATAGGCTTCAGTTCTTGTTACCATGAGCCATTCTGAAAAATCAGAGTTTTAATTAATTTGGATGCAAATCGTGTAGAGATTTAGGTGGAAATGCTTTCTTCCTTGGTAGCTCAAATGTAGTCACTGATGTCGTCGTCTATTAGAGATGGAAAAGACACATGAATGAGGCAACATACTATCAATGTAGAGGAGCAGTTGGGGCAAGAATTGAGGATGAAACAGCTTTGATTTGACCTGCCTCTTAGGCATGGGCGTATTACTTTATTGTGTTTTATCCCCATTATAGGAATTTGGACAGTTTAGTAATGACTTCTAATTCTGTATTCCAAATAATGCATAACCATTTATATTTTATAATATTTATACCGAATCTTTTTCACCTATATGTACATATAAATTCCAAAATTGGGACCATAGCATGTATATTCTGTTGTATATTGATATATATATATTTTCTTACTAAATACCCCAATATTATTATTTCCTGTTATTAAATCGACTTAAACATATTTTGATAATTATATCTTTCTTCTGTCATTGACTATCCAGATTATTATTTTTTGTTTGCTTTTAAATATTTTGCTTTATTTTGATGGAATATTATTAATTTTTTGTGGTGACTATTATGCTGGCCTACCTGTAAAATAGTTTATTTTTCTAACTGCTTACATATTGAGTATTTTAGGTCCTCCAATATTTTCATGTATACACACACAATTTATGTCTTTCCCCCTACAATCCTTGAACTTTTTTATTGTCCTGCTTGTTTAGTTTGATTAGTTCTTAGCAAAAGTATCTCTTCTTACTTAAAAATGCTTAAATATACTATTTCATTTTTAATGCAAACCCATATATTTCCATAATTTTACTGTCATTTCCAAAGTATGCATAATAAATATTTCTGCGTTACCATTTTGGTCAATTTTAAAACTATTTGGTTGCCTAAAATCTCTTATTTTCAAGAGGTGATCGCCCAATCACATTACAAACCGATTGTTTTCAATGTGTGTTCCGATAGTGCTATTGGAAACACGCTTCCCCATTACTACCTGACTGTACTCGTGAGTAATGCTTTAGAAGGGATTCCTGGATGACAAATTCTCATCAAAAACCTTGAGGATGAAGGCAAAAATCCATGGAGGTCACCCACTGAGTTCATGTAATGTTCTAAATCGTTTGTGTCATTTCAACAATGTGCACACAAGGAGGAGCTTCCCTCTCAAGCAACCACTTTCCCGGCTCTGCTACAGAAGCAGCTCTGCACGCATTAAGGCTGTATGAAAGACTGCGGGAATTCAGTTGTGTCTTCAGGCTCCATTTCTAATTCTTCTGCTCTTGCTGTTTCCACCACATCTGCAGTTACTTCCTCCCCCAGAGTCTCGAACTCCTCAAAGTCAACTTCATCCAAACCCCTGTTAATGTTTTTGTTTTGTTTTGTTTTGTTTTTGAGTTGGAGTCTCACTCTGTCACCCAGACTGGAGTGCAGTGGCCGCTCCCGGCCACCACAGCTTCGACCTGCCGGGCTCCGGCGATCCTTCCGCCTCAGCCTTCCAAGTAGCTGGAACTACAGGCGCGCGCTACCACGCCCGGCTGATTTTTGATTATTGTAGAGATGAGGTCTGGCCAAGTTGCCCAGGCGGGTCTCGAACCCGCGGGCTCAGGCAATCCACTCACCTCAGCCTCCCAAAGCACGGGATTACAGGCTGAGCCACCGAGCCCAGCTAACTTTGTTGTTCTTAAACAAATCAGATTAAAAACAAAAAAAAATACTCCTCAAATCGTTGCAAGTCTTTGATTAATTTTCAGATTTCTGAAAAAGTTTATTCAGATAATTTTTTTAGTGTTTTCATGGAGGAGTGAATTTATGGAAATCTTTACTCTGAAATTTCAGAATTTTGAAGTCCCTTCATGACTGTTATTATTATTTTTTTAACCTTACTCTTTTGTCAGTATTTCAGTGAACTAGGTTCCATTTTGGAGAAGAAAGTTCTTCTTATAAATATTATTCTTGCCTTGAAATTGTTCTGTGTCATTCTAAAACCAGGTAATAAATATATCGAGTTTAAATATTTTCAAGTTATTAACACAGTTATTAGCAAGTGTCTATGCCAATCAGGTATTATTTATTACTTATTAGGTATACTCATTACTTTTCTTCAACCAATTGTTCTTTGAATTTTGGGGGTGGCAGAGTCTTTGAAAAATATGGTGATAGTATTAATTCTAACTGCCAAAGTTATACTTGTGCTAGTATAAAAAGACACACATTTAAAAAATAAGTGAATGGATCCAAGTCCCTAAGATCTCTCTGGAACACGGATTACAAAATCTCTTTTAAAATTTTGCAGTACATTTGTTGATAGTCTCTGTTCTTATGTTTTCTGCCATTTTTGTATCTGAGAAGTTTATCCTTGCAAGTAAACAGAAAGGATGAAATCAACATTTATTGAGGGCTGATTAAGTGTTAATCCCTGTGTTATGAAAAATGCTTTGCCAATAATAGGTGTTTAATAATTGTATTTTGAGTAAATACTATTTTACTAATATTATTTCAGCCTCCCTGTTTCTTCAACTTTTGACAGTTAAGCATCTCCCTCTATAAAGAACTGGAATAACTTGATCATATCTTACACTCAAGAAACAGCAGAATGAGTGGGAAAAAACTACAAAGTACTGGTGAAATTAAGAATAGATTGAGTATAGACTTCTGGAAACTTTAGAAATCTCTCAGTTTTCATAATGCCTAAGATCTGCTTCTTCAAAATATCCATCAGTATAAAATTATACAAAACAACAATTTGTTCTCAGGGAGGCAATTGTGATGACAGTCTTAGCACCCAAATTACTTTCTTCTCCTGTCCTAGTGTGTGCTGCTCACAGGACAATTTGCCATCACCAAACTAGCATTAATGTTCAGGGGAGCAAAGCCTACATTCAACTTTGTAATCTCATAATTATGTTTGTTTCTATCAAGCTTCTGTGCCCACTTTATCTAGCATTTTAGATATGAATTGGAATATGGTAACCCCATGTCATAGGTGCTGTAATTACTTCTACTTTAATTTTTCCATGTATTTTAACTTGATTTCATGTAAAACATTTGGAGACACTAATTACTGCCTGTCCTATAAACTTACACTCCAATTTGCCCTTGTGACAGTCATGTCATTAACTGACTCAGAACGAACTTCCAATTAATCATCTGACAGATATGGATGGTCCACCTGCCTGCACTAGTTTTAATCTGCAGTTTTAGTATCCACCACAAAATGATATCCTCTGCAGCATTGTCTATGAAAATTTTGAACAAGGAGTAAGGCAGTTTATTTACTTCCCAGTCACAATTATAGAGGAAAACAAAATGTTTTCACTATATTTTATAATCATTATCTAGTGTATGTTTACTGGTAGGTTCAAGTCACAAGCCATTAGAGAGTGCCCTGTGTGTCTTCCTCATGCCTCCCATCCTACCCCCAACAATTTATTAATATAGGCAGTTTCTTGCATGGTATTTCTCTTTCAGGCAGTTAGCTTTTCTTTACTGTTTTGGCTGCATTCCAATCTGTGTAATTACACTGTCCTTCCTCTTAAAGAAAAATAAAATCCTGCCAAATCATAGTGGTTTTAATTAAAGAAATTATTCTTTAGTGCCTTTCTTAACACAAACAAGAAACGATCAAATTGCCTTTTCATTGCCACATAGTAGCTGTGGTCAAACAAGAGGGAGTGGGTTATAAAAAATAGGCAAATGTCTCCTAATTAGTTTCATAATGAACTTTAGGGTCTTTTGATAAAAGGCATTATGGAAATAGTGAGTGATAGATATTGTACTAGTGGCTCCTGCTATAGACAGCAGAGAGAAAAGCTCTTCCTAGTTTATTCTCCTTAGGCACCAACATTCATGTTAATCAATATCCCAAGCTTTAAATTTCACTCCAACATGCTAAGAAAGCAGAAAACATGCTCAGAATAATTAAATAAGTGATCCATTAGGATCATATACAACCACTAATATATCACAACTTCTTGATACCTGTATGAATTCTTGAGCAACATTTAGTAAACAGAATTATTTTTTAGGGAAGTTCACAATTTAAAGAAGTTTGCAATGTAAAACTACCTTAAAAGACAATTTTAATTTGCAAAAAATAAAAAATAAAAAAGATTGTACATATACATAATAAAATCACAAACACATGCATATGTATATATTAGGTTTAGCAAATGCCTAAAAATGATCATTTTCCTGTAATCAATGTTTAAAATTAAAATGTGAGCTTGAGGTTTTGCTACTTATTTAATATTAAAAGATTATTTGCTGGTTATAAAGTAGTAAAGCTTTTACAAGATATCATCTTTTTTCTAATTGCAAATATAATACTTATTCCTTAAAAAAAATTTGAAAATTGCCTCACCAACTAGAAAAAGCACACATAAATAGTTTGTAGAACATCTTTTCAGATTATAACCTGCATAATAGTATTATGTAATCCTTTTTGTTTGTTTTGTTTAGCACTACAACAGAAACATTTTCCATGTTCCTGGATATCTTATGCATATAGTTCTGGTTCACAAAATAAGAATATGCCATAATTTACAACCTCTGGTGGTTGGGATTGTAAAATGTTTTAGTTTTTTAGTATGCTAAGTAGTGTTCCAATAAACATTCTTAATATGTATCACTGCAGTCATCTACAAAAGCTTTGTATTATATCTGATGAATTTCTTAGGTTAGATTCCTAAGTAAAATTATAAGATTAGATATATAACATTTTCAAGGCTTTTTATTTATTTTATTTATTTTATTTTTTTTTATTTTTTGAGTTGGAGTCTCACTCTGTCGCCCAGACTGGAGTGCAGTGGCCACTCCCGGCCACCGCAGCCTCGACCTGCTGGGCTCCGGCGATCCTTCCGCCTCAGCCTTCCAAGTAGCTGGAACTACAGGCG